>SRMA01025432.1:52801-117893 GCA_007224835.1 Danionella cerebrum | reverse complement strand
TGTGTGTAGTCTGGGCTGGTATACACTGAAGAGGAGTGGGAGAGAGAATGGAACGAGCTCCTGAAGCTAGCATCCAGTGAACCTCGCATGCACTTCAGCAAGAGCAGCAGCTCCAGCGGAGGGTAACACTCTTTCCTCTGCCTCCCACTGCACAGATGTTCCTCTCAACACCTGAGAAATTCCTCTCAAGAGTACAGCTTCAC
This sequence comes from Danionella cerebrum, assembly GCA_007224835.1. NCBI lineage: Eukaryota > Metazoa > Chordata > Actinopteri > Cypriniformes > Danionidae > Danionella > Danionella cerebrum. The sequence continues at coordinate 117,690 of SRMA01025432.1, read as the reverse complement.
ATGAGATCAGACTCTGAATAAACCCAACTGTTATCGCCATTTTAGTTTTTTATTCCTTTGCAACGTCGATCTTTCGCCTCATTCGCCGGTACTTTGGAGCCACAAGATTTACGGCACATTATCAGAATATATATATATATATATATATATATATATATATATATCTCTCAGAATTATATAGAAAAGTCTCGTGGGGATTCTTAACTCACATTCAATTGGCCAACGCCTTCTCGCAGCCACTAAATAACAATCAGACGCGCCGATCCTGCTGGATCTTGCATCAAAACACTCAGTTCGGTCTGCAGCTTTAGGTCTGTATGGGACAGATTCTGGGTCCTGGTCTGGAACGCGATCCGCAGGTTAGTGACCCCTGCTCCGCACCCCAAGCTATTTTCCAGAGAATTCACACTGCTTATATGTTTTAAAAAATATGTGGTCAGCGTCTGGTTACAACCATGATCTTATTGGTGCACCATTGTGCAAAGTCTTTGAAATGTAATTCTGAGAAAAGTTAAAAGCCTTATAAAAACAAAACATGACAAACATGCAGGTTTTTGAGAGAGCGACGCTGCCACCTGTTGGTTGCTGTGTGTTACAGTTAAACAATGCTAAACTCACAGTTGTGAAACGTCTGGTTCAGTTGTGAAGACACAACACTTACCTTTACTCTGCGCTTCGGGGGTCAGGCCTGGCTTCTAGTGCGGGAAACACAGCTTCCTGTTTCTCAGACTCTACAGACTCTACAGCGCTGTGTGGCTAAATATAAAGTGCTTCTGTTAAAGGAAAAAAACAATCAAGAATCACTGACTATCATTTAAGGTTTAACAACACATGCACACACAAATACAAATATAAATATATATATATAGAAAAACTTGATTTAAACTGCTATCAATGTCAGTCGACTATCAGGGTTGCATTTGTTTTTATTTAGTGTCTTGTTTAATGAAAGCTAAAGTTTCTTGTTTTTGGATTAAACATTTGTTTATTGCAAAAAAAAAACTTGAATACTATTTAAACAGAAATCATAAGCCGCTTTTGGTGGTAAACCAATAACATTTAAAAAAAAAAGATAGATTTTTAACTTGAGGGAATCCAGGTAAACTTTAAAGATTATTCATTGATAAATTACATGATTTTAATGGTTTTTGATAATTATTTATACAGTGGGCAAAGATAAAGAGGTTTTTTTCAGCAACTTCTAAAAACACATCTGGAAGTTTTAATTCACTAAATAATAATATTAATAATTGTAATATTTACATCTTAGTTTATATATTGTTTCTTGCATTTACATTCAGATGGCACTTTCCTTCAAAAATAAAAAAGCAGCTTTTTAAATCATATTTTTAAGCACGTTAACATCCTTCCCTTATTTATCAGTTTTCCTCAAGGTGTCACTGAAGCGAGTGAACACAAAGCTAAATAATCTGCCATGAGCGCACACTGCCGTGGTACTTACGTTTTCAATCATAGAAGGGGTTTCTGTGCGCAGGGTGGATAGCTCTGAGGACCCGGTGTACGAGAGCTTGGAGGAGTTCCACGTCTTTGTTCTGGCTCATGTTCTGAGGAGGCCAATAGTAGTCATCGCTGACACCATGCTCCGGGACTCTGGAGGAGAAGGTCTGAGTCTGTCAAGTTCAATAAATTAACTTTTATTTAATATTCCTGCCACACACTCAATCTTTGAACTAAAGAAGCAACCCTGGCATACGTGCAGTAACTACATCTTTCCACTAGAGGCTGATATTTACTCAAGATTTATGCTTTTGTTACAGGCTCAAAATCAAAGAGTGGCAATCTGAAATAAAAAAAAAAGTCTTAGCAACTGATTAAAAATAGAATTTAAAAATGTAATCTTTAGAATTTTAGTGAAATCATAACCTCATTGTTTTGGAAGCTCTCCAACACATAATAATTACATTTATTACAATAATCACGTTTTAAAAATAATTATAGATGCAAGTTAATATCTTTCTGTAATTAATAATGACATTAACAATAGAAATATCTGTGTGCTCATCTACCTTCCAGCATTTGCTCCCATTCCCTTCGGAGGGCTCTATCTGCCTCTGGAAGTTCCACCGAACCGCTGCCACTGTTCGCCGCTGGTGCTGGCCTACGACCAGGCGCATTTCTCTGCCCTAGTGTCCATGGAGCAGAGAGACCAGCAGAGAGAGCAAGGTCAGCTTCCATCGCCAATCCCTGCAGACAGAAGTAAAGACTGATATTAAACATCAGTCGCTACAGACGAATGCAGTGACTAATGTCAAGCACCAATCTCTGCGACAATAATCTCTGCAGACGAAAGCCAACACTGATCTTAAAGGGGACGTTTTCATAGCAGTTATAATAAATATTTAAGCCCTCTGTATTAGTAAATGCAATTATAAATTATTAAAATCGTCTAGTGTAGTGTAATGTAGAGCGAAATAGTGAAATAGAAAGGCATGAAGTTGTTCAAATGAGAAACAACAAAGCAAAATGGCAATGCCTAGTTTTTATGACGTTTCTACAGCTACACAGCCACTGAATCATCGAGTGTCTTGTACCATTGTACTTGTAACAGTCCAACGAACGAAATGCATTTACTCCAAAAACTATTCACTTTTCATTTGCTAAAAAAAAAAAAAAAAAAGTCAGCAATTTTTCTGGTTGTTTTGCCGGCCATTTTTAAGGAAGACCGGACAAGCATGGTAGGTTTCGATTCAGTAGAGTCTCCTGAACATTTTGAGACCACCTTTCGAAGTCTGTGAACAGGATTGGCCAATCAGTAAGCCAGTAAACAAGACCTGGCCATTCGTTGAGAGTGAATGTCAACGTGGTTACTTGTTTTTTCACACGTGTTTACAGCCAACCACTCGTGATTAAGCTCTAAGCCGATTGATGGGTCATTTAGCCAATGCGATGTGCTTTCCAACGATACACGGTTTGCCGTAGTTATGTTTACATACACTCTATCATGTGACTGGATGACTGGTAGCATTTTCTTTACTAATTTTTTTTTTAATTGAGTGGTTTATCTAGTGGTATTGATTTGTATTTAAAAAAATGCAAATTTACAGTTTGTGCCAAAGGTGCCTGCCTGGACATTGTCTTATAAAAATCACTCCAGAAAACACATGTTTAGTTCCATTTTGACAGATTCTGGTCACTTAGTGGTCCACAGTTGTGGCTTCTATTCAGTGTTGTCAAAAAGTCCACCAGGGACTCAAGCATTCACTTATTGAAAAAAATACTTAGGCAAGGATAATTACTACTATTTCTACAAAGTTAGGGTTAGGGTCAATGACACCAAAGACATTAATCTAACCAATAAAATGTGAGTGTTACAGACATTTAATTTTGGGTATGCCCTTTTCGGACCTATGTTCTAAAAGAGAGGTGGGTGTTAGCAGGTTAGCAGGTTAAAGACTTGGAGTAGACGGACACAGTAGAATGATGATGGAGTTAAATATAGCTAAACTGAATGCACTCTATGAAGGTCACTATTATCTCAGGTGCTTTTAAAGGTGTAATGTGCTTCAGAAGTCAAACACAGAGCCGGCTGATGTCAATCCCAATGAGATGCGGCAGACATTCGCACTCATCCATCCTCTGTTTCCCAGAGACACTGGTACATTACAGCCTGTTCCCCTCAGACACTGGAGCGCTGTCTCCGGAGGGTTTTTGTCATGCACAAATACACTTTAAGTGCTGGGATCAATAATTATGTCACCGGTTCGGCTGCCACCATCATCTATCATCTATATTCAACCACATTTCTGTCGTATTTTACAAGTATGACAACAAAGTAAATCAATCAGAGGAACTATTTGTAGCACAAAAACATAATTTGTTTAAGATTTAATTGGAGGGTTGTTGTCTAGGACGTACCTCGGTGAATTTTTACATCCGCTAGATGGCACTCCACTCCTCCCTCTTCTCCGGCACACTCGCGCACCCGGTGACCCTGAAGCATGTGGCAGGTTTGAAGCAGGATTAGAAGCTTTTTAGAGTGGTCTCTTTTCTCCAGGATATGAATGAAAACTCCTGAAAAGACAAGAAAAACAACCTGCTCACTCCCATCTGGAACACCTCCACCTTTCCACAGAAAGAGCCGTTCATCTGCAGAGGAAACCGATGGGACACTAATGCCTCTCAGAGTGGCTCTTATTATTCTTTCCAGCTTTAATGACACAAATAGTTTGAATAAATTTCCACTGGAAACATTTTAATAAATGCATTTGGAAAGTGGAGTGAAAATGTTCAACAAACAGAGGAAAATAACGTATTCTGAATATGAAAGTACTTCGTACGGAAAAATAATTCGTCTGATCGTTCAGAAAGGTCAAATCTTGTCACATACTGAGCCGCATTGCCATATCTGGAGGGATTTAGCTCCATTAGACCCAAAGAACACCGTGTACACAAGCAGACCATCTCACTCGTTACCCCCGTCTCTCTCCAATCCCCGAAAACATTGATCTGCTGCTCCCTTCTTCCTCTTTCCGACAGACAAGATTCAGATCTCTCTCTGTGCGGCTTTTGGCTTCGGTGGCCACCCTCCCCATCCCCGGATCTTCCGCTCGGGTCTGCCAGGGAGTGCCCGTCTGCCCAGTGTGTGTTCAGGTGCCAGCGGTTGACCGTGAACACTGAGGCTCTTGTGTTTGGGTGGGTGAAAGTGAGAGTCGGAGCTCTGTGTTTAAAGGCTTGGTGCAAGTCGTGGTTTCAGGTGCTCGCTGGCTCTCAACCAACATCGGCGTGTATGAGAAATATTAGTGGTTTTCAGCTGATCTGTTAGAATCTTATTGATAAACGGCCTGAAAGATACTGCTGACCTCATTATTCTGATCCCTTTCATCTGTTTTCCAGCGGTAATCGTTCTGTAGCGACGGGGTGATTGTGATGCGCGCTGATTGTAAACTTGTTTGAAGCCGATTCCTGACTGAATGCTTTCTCTGTGATCCTGCTTTAATGCTGAGCTTTTCTGTGGTGTATTTAATGCCTAACCCGACGTCCAATAAGACGCATCCAGAGCTATTTTAGGATGTGCATGTCCAGCTTCATACAGACCTCTATTTTCTTTGGCATTAGTCTGCAGATTTAAAGCACAAGCTTGTTCAAATGAAAACCCCTCTATCGACTTAAAGAAAACATACATATCATTAGTTTTCATCATCTGGGAAAAAGTTTTTATATTTCTTCACTGAAAACCATTTTCTCTCCATAGACCATTTGTTTTTATAGTAAAACAAATATGTTTTGCTTCAATCAGTTCACTTTTTAAAGGGTAGTGAAAGGGTCGTCCTGCAAACATTCTTTAGAAAATAACATGTTTAAATCAAGTACACTCACCGGCCACTTTATTAGGTACACCTTGATACCACCAGGTTAGACTCTTTTTGCCTTTGTGTCATAGATTCAACAAGGTAGCGGAGACATTGCTCAGACAGTTTGCTCCATGTCGACATGATGGCAGCACACAGCTGTTGCAGATTTGCCGGCTGCACAATCATGATGCGAATCTCTGAAATGATTCAAGCTTTATGACATGGAGCGTTATCCTGCTGGAAGTAGCTTCAGAAGATGGGGACACGATGGTCATAAATGGATGGAGTACTCAATTGGTACTAATGCCAACAAAATAGCCCCAAAACCATTATACCACCAGGCTGAACCATTTATGCAAAGCCAGGATGGATCCATGCTTTCATGTTGTTAATGCCAAATTCTGATCCTACCATCCGAACGTTCTAGCACAAATCAACTCATCAGACCAGAGAACGTTTTTCCAATCTTCTATTGCCCAGTTTTAAAGTGTAGCCTCAGTTTCCCGTTCTTAGCTGACAGGGTGGCACCCAGTGTGGTTCACCTCAAGGTTCAATGTGCTGTGCATGAACTTTTTTCAGACCTCGTTATTTGAGTTACTGTTGGCTTTCATCCGCCAGAATCAGTCTGATCATTCTCCTCTGGCATCAACAAGGTATTTTCTCCCACAGAACTGCATCACATTAAGAATGTTTTTGTACCGATGTGAAAAATTTGTCTTTTGGGAATGACTGTAAATCATTTTTAAAGTATATTTAAAAAAAACCCAAAACCAAATAATGAACCTTTAAAAATCACTATTGTGGCTCTTTATGATAAATTAATCGTTTTTAGTGGCTGTAGTCAAAGCAAGCGTTTCTCAGACTAATCGGCTTCACTACCACTTACACCAACTTTAGAACTCGAGTACCGAAACTCTTGAGTTCACACCTCGTCAAGCACAAAGAAGCTTTGCGTGACTGCACAAGTTGTTTTCCTCTGCGAGCGCAGCTGCAGTGATTGATATCAGCCACCAGAGGCTTGAGAGACAAGAAAACCACAGCGATCCTGGGAATAATGGCTCGGGATTCGTTCTCCAGAGGGTTATATCACACATGCACCACAAGACAGATCCTCCCACTCATTGCCTGATTTCCTCATGTCGTGCAGCCAGAGCCACCGTGCAGGCATCAAACCATTCATTCGTGCCAGCAGAAGACACTCGGCATGTGACACGCTAGTACAGAAGTATGTCAGGCTCTATGAGCAATGTTGTATCAACAGCTTCTGTTTGCATTAGCGCAGAAGACCTTGTTTACAGTCTGGGCCCTGATTGCTCATCTACGATCACTCATTTTAACATTAGGAAGAAGGTGTGGGAAGGTCATTTTGGGGTTGAAACCCATTGTATTGATTCTGTTCATGAAAAAAGGGCATCATAACCGTGGGGGAAATGTTCGCCAGTATGAGGTACGGACACCTGCACAAATACAGTTTGCGTCTTACTGGTACACTTCACATCCACGAAACAGCCGGCCTACATTCTTTCCTGTCATGACTCATGAATATTTAAGCAGCTGTTCTAAGGGCTAACAACTCTATTGGTTGGCCATGCTTATTTCATTCATATGAATCAATAAAAAATACAAGTAAACTGCCCACAACAGCCAGTAATCGTATGAATTACCACCTCTAGAGAGAAGGGAGCATACGGTTTGCTCATAAACGTAATTTCTGCTGCTCTCACCACACTAGATGCCTCCTCCCAATGAGACTTCAAGCTCCATCCATGCACTCTGCAACCAGCAAGTTGGCCGTCAATTAAACGAACCGTCAAATAATACACAAATCCACCTACTTTGCAAAGAGTAAAGCAAACAGAACCAACTCAAGCTGACTCGCACTTAGCAATGGAAAATCAGCTTTTAAGACCGAGCAATTCTGGGCCGGGTCAGTCGAGGACAGGTCTGCACCACTGCCAGACGCAATACAAATACATTATTCTCAAGAGTCCCATCAGGGCAGATCTGGCAGGGGTCGTGTTTGGACCTGGAACAAGCTCAGATGGTAAAAACAGTGAGCTGAAGTGTGCTGGAACAGAGAGGACAGCTGCAGCTTAGGAGTCGGGCCGCAAGCGCTCATAGCTCCAGTGTTTAGTGTCTGACCCCACTCTGGTGGGAAACTGGATCTGTGTATGCCGAGGCAAACACAATGAGGTGCTTGTTAGTATAACTGTGTCTCCACGTGTTTGGGTCTGTGTGTTATTCTGAACAGTGTGTACTCAGTTTTGGGAATTCCTTCTACATTTCTGTCCGGTTGGACTTTGGATGCTCTTTCATGTCCTGGTCTGACTCTCTTGGAATTTGACCCACAAACCTCGGGAAGAACTCTATTGCTTTGGAGCACCAGAAGTTTATTGTTTTAAATCACAATAAAAAATTGTGCTGATTACACAACCTAGCAAAAAGAAAAAAAAAGTCTCCACCTGGATTTAATAAAGCAAATAGTTGCAAGCCTCCTATTAGTTAGTTTCTGCATCTAATACGAGATTATCTTTCAGCTGGCAACAAGTTATTTAACCCCAACTACTGCAAGGAGTTGTTTTCTTTTCTTAAACAATCGCGTTGAGAGACACATTCTGTTGTTCGTCTGTTTAAGAAGAGTAAGATCATTAGCAATAAGCAGAGAAAACATCTAAGAAGATGCATTAATGCAACGGTCCAATGCATTATTAAAAACTGAATGACAGTAAGAACCCAGCCCTGCGATGGGTGTGTCCCCGCCTCTCGCCCAATGAGCACCTGCAAACCCCCATGACTCCGAAAGGGAATAAGCGGGTTGAAAATGAATGAATGAATGAATGAATGAATGCGTAAGATCCCATTGATTAGACAGAAATGCAGACAGAAAAAAAAATCTGCAATCACTTAAATGTTTGGGAAAATCCAAATAGAAGAAAAACACCAGTAGAAGTCAGGGCTGTGTTTAATAGTGAAAGAAGAGCATTCCCCCACACGCACAATTTGAAAAGAACTCAAGTGACTGGGACTGAACAGCTGTGTAGCCTTAAGAAAACCACTAAGCTAACTGGGAAAAGGCTTGAGTTTGCTGGGGATAAAGAAAGAACATGCAAGCGGTGCACAAGACAAAGACAAGAACAGTCAGCATTTGGAATCTGTCGTGGTGAACACACATGTAAAGAGCACCAAGTGACTTGCTGCAAGTAACACACCCCAAAATATTTATCTGATCAATTTTGTGGCTATTCACTTCACAAAAAAACAAAAGGGTATTCAGTCTGCCCAGAGTTTATCCTTGAGTTTTTGAAAAATTTCAAAGCATTTCCCAAAATATGTGTAAAAATTAGATGCCCCCAAAATTAATTCAATTTGCTGAAACAGAGAAAAAAGTTGAAATCATACCCAAAAAACAAGGGTTTAAGCCTTATTTTAAACATGATGTAATTTAAGGCTTTTAAAAATGGTCTAGGGGCCTGTGAACTCCCTTGTCAGGCTTGTGAACTATAAGACGTGGGTGTGAGGCTGTCGTGTGCTGATTGAAAATGCATTGAGAGGAAGTGTGCTTCAAGCGTTGTTAAAGATTTACTGTGAGTAGCTTAATGACGAACTGCACTGAATAAGGGGAAACCGTATAGTGAGAACATGAGGATAAAGCATAAACCAAAGACATTTTGTTCTTATATCTATATCTTCTGATACCCCAGGAATCTTGAGATTTTGCGAAAATCATTAAAGCCAATACTACACACACACATTTGTTCCCATGACCTTTTCCTTGTCACACGTTTCTTCATTACTGACTCGCAGTCTCTCACTCCTACTCTACATAACATAAATGAATCACAGAGGAGCTGTACGTTCCTCGCTGAGCAAACCCAGCAGTCGCTGGCAAACACAGGCCGTTCATGAGGAGAGGAGACAGTTTGTTCCGTCAGTGAGACAGAAGGGGCTGGAACGTCCTCTATTCAAACATGCTGTATCTGACAGACAGCCCAGAGAACTGAATCACTCTCTTGCGTCACTGCTACTAAACTCAGTCAGAATCAGGACGAACTAGTGACGGGGAATGACTTTTGGATGGAAGGAGGACTTTGAAAACAGTGGCAAGTCGGTTCTTTTTGAGCCTGATGGTTTTATTCCCGTCAGCATTGGAAGAGTTAATGTTAGTTCAATTTCAATGGATTTAGTCCAGGGTATTCCATTTTCAGAACTATTTAACCCTCCTTTTGTGTTCAGGTCAAATCTAACTGATTTACAAATTAAAACTCATAAATTTTGTTTTACATCTGATTCCTCAAGACCTTAGGTTACTGTGCACTTGAACATTTTAAAGTAGTGCTCACCTTTGATTGAATTGGAAAGTGTTTTATCAACTTTGTCACACACGTTGTGTTCCCGCTAAAAAACATGAATACATACTATATTCATCCATCAGACAGAAAAATATCCACATACACACCACCCCAACTCCAAGAGAATCAACTGGTGCTACATCTTCATCTGCAGTGAATCAATGGCAAATCTAAGTTACTGTAAAACAAAACTGTTGTTCTTTTTGCGTTCCTTTAGCGGTCATCCCACTGACAGACTCCGAGCACAAGCTGCTGGCGCTGCACTTTGCTGTGGACCCCGGGAGGGACTGGGAATGGGGGAGGGACGACAATGACAATGCTAAGCTGGCAAAGTAAGACCCTATTTTCTCTCTTTCATCCCCCCTCCAGCCCGAGAGCAAGCTTAGCAAAATTTAATTAATAACTGGAGAGCAGCCTGTGCTCTCCATGAGGGGTAATAGAGACAAAGGTCGACTTAGGGCTTGTATCTTTATGTTATCTACAACATATAAGGGATTTAGTTTAATTTAGGCTAATTCTGTCCAGAAGGTCCTAGCACAAAGCAACAGGTCACAATCATCTCTTAGGTGAATCCTTCACTTACAAAATAAACTGAACACTAGATTTGGATATATTTGAGAGACATAAATAAATGATGACTGGTTGCAGGAACAACAATATAAAGGATGGACAGAACCCAAAGTCAAGCATTCAGAATGTTGGATGTTGGACCACAGTCCAGAGTGCAAATGTAGATCTGTTCTTTATTTCTAAGGTTGCTATCGTGGTTCAGTTTGTCTGGCCCAGAGCAAGGCCGACATCTGATGCATTTGAGCATATCTCAGTTCCTTATCAACCCACACTGACCGATCTGGTCCAAACTAGGTGAATCACCTTGTTGATGTCAAGTCACAACTATATCTTTGATTGGCCAAGTCAGTGATTGAAATTTTTAATAACTCAAAGGGTTCACTGGGATGTATAAGGATTGTTTTTGGCCCCCAATCGAATGCGATTGCTGCATCCTCCCCAAAACAAACCATATCAGAAGGAAAAACTGACTTTAGTGTAATTCGCCAAAACTAAACAAAGTCAGCTGGGAAAGTATTATAAGCATAATTTATTAAATGGTTATGGATTTCAACCATTTGGTGAGTCAACTACTTTAAATGGCACCACAGTTTGACCTTTCAGAACAAATCAAACACTTGAGATTTTGTTAATTTAGTATTCATTTTTAACGAGACTTTATGTTTTCCTTTTTCCCCAGTCTAATTTTATCCCTGGAAGCTAAACTAAACCTCCTGCACAGCTACATGAATGTAACATGGATTCGAATTCCTTCTGAAACAAGGGTAAGAGTCTTTTTTTTTTTTTTAGAAAAAGCAAATGCATACGCCTTTCCTTCATTTGGTTACAAATGATCGCATCTACTAATGTTGAACCCAAACTCATCTCAGCATACTGGACCCAAAAGCAGAGTCACATTTTTCATCCCAAACGTTATCCTAAGCTTTCTGTCCCAACCAATGAATTTTATCATTTCAGGCTCCGTTGGCTCAGCCAGAATCGCCCACTGCCTCCGCAGGTGAAGATGTGCAGTCGCTGGCTGAATCCATGGACTCAGATCGGGAGTCTGTTTGCAGTAACTCCAACCTCAACAATGGCAAGTCAAGTAAGGACAAGGAAAAGCAACGAAAGGATAAAGATAAGACGCGAACAGACACTGTTGCTAACAAACTGGGCAGCTTCAGCAAGACACTGGGTAGCAAACTTAAAAAGAATATGGGGGGTCTTGGAGGATTAGTTCATGGTAAGATAAACAAGTCCACCTCAACAAATGGTCGGACAGTAGAGAACGGAGAGCAGAAATCAAAGAAAAAGGACTTGAAAACAAGGAAAGGAAGCAAAGAGGAGTCTGGCCAATCAGCCAGCACATCTTCATCAGAGAAAACAACCAGTCCTTCACCTACAGACCGTGCTTCTGAAAACTCTCCAGTTGAGAGACCACCAGGATTGGGTAAAAGCTCTGGTGATCGGACAATGGACAACTGGAAGTATAGCACAGACGTCAAACTCAGCCTAAACATCCTTCGGGCAGCCATGCAAGGTGAGCGCAAGTTTATCTTTGCAGGATTGCTTTTAACAAGCCACCGACACCAGTTCCATGAAGAGATGATCAGCTTCTACCTAAGCAGTGCCCAGGAACGATTCAGTGCAGAGCAAGAGCAGAAACGAAAAGCTGAAACTGAAAGGAAGCCTCAGACCAATGGTGTGGCTCTAAAGAAACCAGAACAAGAGAGTATCTTTCAAAGAGAGCTGTCTGATAGCTCTCCACCAGAAAGTTGTTCACCGGTACTACACCTTAGCCATAATCCTCCACAGGCTATGAAAATCCAAGAAAGGGTAAGCCCAAAAGTTCCTGCTTCCCCAATCACGATACCCATCTCAACCTCTATTCTACGATCCTCAATGTCCCCAGTCCCTTTCTCCTCCCCTAGCAATGGTGCTATGAGACCCGGACCAGTTCCTGTTTCAGCTCACTATAGCCATACACCACCTATCCAGAGGCACAACGTCATCCACCTTAGGGACGTCAATGTGCATTCGTCCAGTTACCAAGATCAGTCTTACAAGCCTTTGGTGGGCACTCTAAAAACGTGTGCCACTTACCCCCAGCAGAACCGCTCACTGTCCTCTCAGAGCTACAGTCCAGCACGCATACCTGGCTTCCGCAACACCAATGCAGTAGACGCTTTCTCCTACAACATGCCTGGGGAACACAAGTCCCACACGTACACAAATGGCTTCAACACAGGCGATATTCAGGACCGTTTAAAATTTGCGGATGAAGACCCAGCACCCCATGCTTGGTTGGGACAGGACAGAATCAAAGGGCAGAGTGGCGTCTGCCCGATGTACTACTTTCAGCAAAAACGCTGCCGGAGGGAGAACTGCACTTTCTATGGCAGACCCGAGACAGAGAACTTCTGCTCCTACTGTTACAGAGAGGAGCTAAAACGTAGGGAGCGGGAGCTGAAGGTGCACAGACCTGGATAGCACTTCAAGCACTCACACATATATAGCCACCTCGGATGTGTGTGAGATCACCTTTTTGCACTTTGCAAGTGATACTGGCATAACATTTTCTCTAAGATCGACCACCTTGTATTCTTGTTACTTTACTCCTGATAACAAACACCACTGCTTTACGATGACAAGAAGTTCAACCAGAATCCGTTTACAGCTTTGGCCAGAGATTGTGTTTTTGTTTGTACTATGTCCAGATTAATTCAATCTTTTACTTGTTATAGAGTAAAAGCTATTATCTGTGCATTTTGCTTAGTCTGTGTTGTAGAACATGTATTCTCAGTGTCATTCTCTATAAGGGGCTTCCCAAACCACGGGAGGGAAACTCAGTTGAGAGGTCATAATAATGCAATACTTCACAGCAAAGCTCTTTTGAGTTTAGTGTATAAACATTAGATTAACACTGGTTTTGCTGTGCATTACAAATAATTCCAATGGGAGGGAGATGCACTATTCAGCACTTGGGTTAGATGAAAGCAATAAGTTTGGAAACAACTGCTTCCCTCCACTTTTTATCTATGCATTCATGACGTCAGCCATATTCTACTTTTCACCTTAGGATTAAAAGGGTTCTTGGTATGACTGGTTGCTTTACAAAGATTGTTACGGTGCAATACATTCATTAAGTGGTCTGTCAAAGTTTGAACCATCAAAATATTGGTTTTAATCTGAAAGCTTTTCAGGGTTTGCATTCCATTGTACAACTTGACATTTATTTATTACAGTTAGCATTTCACCATTGATCCATGCTGCCTGTATGTGCAATATACAAGTTATGTTAGCGAACACTAAACTACAAAAACACTTTAGGAAAGAACAAGCAAGTAGAAATGCAATTATTGTATTCTTGGAGAGTGAAGCAAAGGTGGAACTGTATGTGACATCACTGATGATACAAGCAATTGGCAATTGACTTTCTGTAGCACTCATTTCAACACTGCCATGCTAGCCTCTAATGTGCCAAAACACACCTTTTCTCCATTTAATTTCTCCTCAGGAAGTCTTTAACAGAGTTGCGCTAATGACAAACAGAAGCAACCCAATATAAAAATGTAACATTGGATAAAGGTTTGAATCTACCTCTAAAAACAATTCTAATATTGCAATTCTAATATCTAATAACAGCCTAATTGTGTCTGGTACAGATAAATAATATAAATAGCTTTTGCTAAGCCCCACCCTTATCGGCCAATCATAGGTGATCATGTTACTCTGGCTTAAGAGGTTATTATGTAGTTGGTTAACGTAGTATGTAGTATCTACAGCTGATATCCTCAAATGCCCAAATATGAAAACAAATAAACATTTGCTTTGGAAGTTGTGTGGTAGGCCACATACCACATTCAACAATTGTAATATCAACGAAAATGCCTGCATGAAGTGTTTAATCTCTGTATTTGTTGCTAAAACAAGTATTTGTAGAAAATCCCAAGGCTAATAAATAAAAAAATAGACTGTTCATTCTGTTAATAGCATTAAATTGTTAAAGAGCCCCTATTGTGAACTCCTGAAAAGGATATTTCATGTGGGGTGTAACATGGCTTTAAGTTGATGAAAACATTCAGTTTGAGAAATAAATGTAAAAGTTCTTTGTGTATCCAACTATTGGCTTTAACAAGCGTCGACCAGGAGTTATTTCAACAGATCGCCATTCAAATCAATCTATAGGTTAAGTTGAACATTTTCACAGCTCACACTTTTCATGCGTAGACCTGGGAAAACGGAACTCTCAACCTCATTTGTTTAATGCTGCGAAATGTAGTTTTTAATTGGTGTTACCAAATGCTGTTGAATCTTCACATAAGATTATAAAAAAGTGAGCAGGCACACAAGACTAGAAAAGGTCAATTTAACGGGGTTGCAAAATTAGATTAGATACCGATCATGAACAATTCTCCCAAGTACCTGGCAGTAACCTTTATTAAACAGGGTGGGGCTTAGCAATTTTAGTGTTGTATAAAATTAACATCCAAATTTAGGGATTTTTGTAAGGAAATCTATGGAAACAAAGTGATGTGAAGTTACAGTTCAAGGAATACCACTATGGTACGCCTCTAATGGGAATTGGACATTGTTATCTATCTATCTATATTTATCAAATTTAAAACTAATAATACAAGACGTATAATGACACCAAATACCATGCACATCAGGAGAAACTCAAGATAGTTTTAACGTAAAAGTTCAGCTATGGCAATGAAGTTCTGTGAAAATCTACCTTGCACAGGGTCAAAATGGAAAGAATTAAGCATGTTTGCCTGCTAGGTTGAGGCTAGTAAGAACAGGTTTAATGACAAATGTTTTTGCCTCAAACATTTAATAAGTTACAGAAACAATGTTTATTTATTTTAATTTATTTTAAAACACAGCAAAGCAAATATCACAAACAACTGTAAGCTACTGACTGGCTAACACTACTATAAATGTTACAGAGAAAAACTAGTTAAAGTTTTTATAATCTTAATGTGTGCTAGAAAACCAGGATGTTGCATAAACACACCAAAAAAAGCAAGTGAACTAGCATGACTAGCTGTTAGCCACTTTGTGTGCCTCTGCTAAGCAAAGGTCTCACCAAGTGCTTTTCTACTCATGGACAAAGCCACTGTACGAGCGATGTAGTGTGTTTTGTCGTCTCCAGGTAAATGATGCAGTGTATCTCTGTATTGTTTTGTCTTTTCTGGCCAAGGATGTCCACTGATCTCTCTCCGTGTTTGTACACCTCTGCATTCATGCGTGTCTGCTTTTCCTCTCCCTCCTTTCTATCCGACAAGCTCATGGACTCTCCCTGTCTTAGAATTGTAAGATATCATTTTGTATTCATTTAAGAGTTTTACACTAATTTAAATTATTATTTGCACATTAGGTTCCCATGTAAATAGCAGGAGAACAAAAAGAGAAAGAATAAGATTAGTTTATTGTTACGCCTGGTCTCTGTGTGGTTCTTGTGCTAGAATGGATTGGGTTTGTGTGTGTGGTCTCTCATTACCTTTTTAGCATTTGGTTAACAACTAAAATGTGCTTTACACAAATAAAGTTGAAATTTTGCAAAGGGATCAAGCCGAAGATCAACCAACATACACATACTCTGATGGTGGCCTAAAAACCTGATATACAGTGAGGTCAGTAAGTACACAGGAACTTTCACACAAATCGCTTTCCTCTTAAAAATCAATCATACAAAGAATCCAAACTAAATGTGCATTCTAATCAAACTTATTAGGGATGGAGTTGGGTTGGGGCGTGATTGAGAATGCTTGGGTGTAAAGTAACAGGAGTCATGAACAGCTGAGAGCTTCAGAGTTTTAGTTCAAAATCTAAATTTTGAAGTAAAACTAAAGAGCCAATGTGCTTCTAGGGCTCTGCGATAAACAGACTTTATCGATTAACTAAACTCTATGGAGCACATCGATGTGCTTGAATGAAAATATGCAAGCATTTCCCGTTTCCGTAGAGTGTGAGTTGCCCTCTGAGCTCCCGTAGAATGAGCGTGGCTCACCATGCGCCCCTCGCATTTGCCATCTATTATTGTATAGAAACAACGGCACATGCGCACAACCGACGCCTTTAACGGACACCCATGCACTCTTTATTGTTAATAATATAACTTTTTACACATTGCATTTTCAATTTAATTGGAGTTAAGAAAACCTGACAAGACAAGAACTGTGTGACCTAAAACTGTCAAAATCACACCAAAAAATGTGTAGCTGGTGCTCTTTTCCATCCTTTATATGTGATGGCATAGTTTATCTTTAGATACACCTGAGTAAAGAGCAATAATAGTAAACCTATAATAAGGCTAAAAGTGAAACGGAACAAACGCATGTTACGCAAACATTACAGCCATACTCTCCAGCATAAAATCTGACCTCTAAAGAGGAAGAAGATGAAAGCTGCTGTTTTTCCAGAAATCACGTGAACTGCTCTGGTCTTAGAGAAGCGCTGCTGTCTATCAATCAGCCGAACGGCCCCAGAACGCCTCACCCCTGACCTAGTTTTCTTTGTGAGAGCAGCTCTCTTCACAACATCACCCTGCATGCATTTCTTTTCTCAGAAGCCTCTCGTCAATAGTCTGAATTTCTGCTCCACGGCTTACAGTTGACTGAAGGAATGCCAAAAATGTGAGAGACCTTCGCAGGAAAGAGATGGAACAAGTTCATGCAGTTCATTCAGAAACAAACACAAACTCCTCATGCTGCACGCTCTCGACAGCAAGGACTCAGTATTATGCCAGGAGGATTTTTTTGACTCTTTATGATTAATTGCTTGTGTGCTAAACTGGGCCACAGCAATCAGTCATGTGTTCCTAGAACTGAATGTTAAGAGTCTTGTGACATGCGGAGAATGCTTAATTGTGCCTTACAGTACATTACTGTACAAGGCAGCGATGGTGTACCATTGTATGCAGGCACTCAAGAAACTACATGAGACCCGAGGAGACGGATTACACACTGAAGCCATTTAAGTACAGTCTTTATTAAAGACAAAATGTTTAAAATATCAATTCCAGATTTTATAACGGTATTGGTTTATAACGATGTGGTCAGGTGACGTCTAAATGTCAAAATTAATTCAACTCATTCGCAATAACTCAATAGCATACAGATGTTTAGATTAAAACTACAAAACCATGCACTTTTCTGCTAACTGATTAATCAGATAAGCTTTATCAAATTTATTTTCTGATCTAAATGCAAAACCTTGCACAAGTCAATCACAGACATCGACATGTATTGCAAAATGCTTTTACATCTTCACCACTCACTTTATATGGAATCAAATAGTCTGGCAAACGCATAATGATAAATGCAAGCTTTCATCAATTTCAATGATAAATCAATCAATATTGATGAACCTTAAAACCTTACCTCATGAATGTCTTGACACTGCACAGCTCTGCCGGAGACACAAACGCAAACTTGAATTGAAGTCTTGCTCCAACGGAAAGCTCAGCTGGACTGAACTTTGACCTGTGAATCAAAATCATTTTATATTAAAATTTAAAACCGTTAACGTAAATGATTTGATTATTGATAATGACTAACTGAAAAATAAACTGACTGTTGGATCCATGTGGATGAATTAACATTGAATGACATATTTTTAATAATAAAGTTAAAAAGATACTACCTTGACAACATTTATTGGACATAAAGTGGAATTTTGTATCCCTACACACTGTTGGGCCACAGCAAATCAATGTAGAAAGGGAAAGAAATACAGTCTAAAATTATGCTTCCGCGTGGATGCAAACCAGTCAGAAACAAATGACAGAATTGATGTTAGATTTAAGGAAACAACACAAAGAAATTCGTTATAAGGATAAGGGTGGTACTTAAAAAAAACAAGGACAATAACTATACAAATAATTCCTTTACAATTGTGAAAATACTAATAAACAAAGTGATAGATTCTAGTTGTCTATGCTAAATATAAACGCAAACCTCATCACAGCTTTGAATCACAATAAACAGTTAAGTTCGCGCCAAACGTTTAACGTTAACTTCACTCAACAGCAAACATGGCGCTCTACTGCCCAACAAAATATTTATATAAAATTACAATACATGCAATTTAATAGATAATATTGTGGTAATATAACAGAAAATTCGCCAGCAGTGTCAGCTAATGTCAACCCTAGCACACTCATGCTAACCGTGTGTAACGAACATAATCAGCAAACCGTACACTTGGATAAACCTAAAGAATTTAGAGACTAACATCTCTTTCCGTGTGCTTAGAACAGTGATTGGGTGTGTTTTGTACCTATTAGGTGTTTCATACCTATAGAAGACGAAATTGAATAGAGATACAAACGAAGTTTCTTCAGATATGTGTCGACGGCATGACGGGTACGTGAACTTCCCGCCACTGCTTTACGTGATGACGTACCATCAGCGTGCTCACGTTAGCCAATAACGGGCATTCGTTTGTTTGTTTACTGGACAAGCTACTGTGGGGATTGCAGATTTCCTCCTTTAAAAAGATTAATAATATTAATAATAACCATCATTTGGCATTTATTTTTTTAATTGTCAGCAATACCTTCATTAAAAATACTAATAAAAATGGAGAAAAAACACAAACGGGACCAAGCTTTGACTTTCACGGAATGCTTTTTGTATTATTTCAATAACAATTAATTATTTCTACGATGGACTTCATAGTGTTTGTAGGTTCTATGAAATAGTTGTGTAAAAATCCCAGTAAAAGTTCTTCACTAAAAGTTTGCCTTTATGTGTTTTGCAAACGCCTCTTTTACATCAATAGCTTATTAGAGGCATGAAATTCCAGGACGTTCCTCAAAGATGATCAATGAAATAAGATCAATTGGAGCCCAGGGTGCATTTGCCATGATTATATGCAGAGATAAACAGAAGCAGAAAAATCAGAGGAAAAAGAGATCTCTTTCTCCCTTCTCTCATCACCCCTCCACCACCAGAAGAGACTGTTCTCAGACAGAGGAACAGCTTGTTCTGACTCTCTGGCTCCCACTGCAGTCTGATCACACCCTGCCTGCCTGTCTGTCTGCGAATCTCCCTCTCAACAAGTGGATGAAACAAAAACTGAGCTTCAAACAAGGGCAAAATTGGGTAGAATGTGAAAAGTAAATGAACTGTGAAGCATATTTTAGTCATTTTTTGGAAGAAAGGTCAGTTGAAATGTTTTTCTTTTGCACTTTTATGCAGATGCTTCAAAGTAGCTTCACAGAAGGAGGAGCCTTGTGTTTATTTGGACTATTTTTCTGAAAATATGGTGAATGAAAGATAACAAACTCTTGTTTTCCCAATCATAATTTGGGGTTCATTTCTTTGAACTATAAACTATAAAATACTGTGTTCAAATTGACAATAAATTAGCCTAAATGTGGCAGCTGTGTACGATTGATCAATTAAAGCATGACGATGTGATTTGATGTATACATACAATGACAAAAAGCTGCAGCAATCTGTTTCATGCACCTGTCCTGTACCATATTGAAATACATCTGGTGAACTGCAAGAATATCCCCAAGATAAAGATGCACAAAAGGGAGGAATGCACTGTGTATTTGTTTCATGAGCATCCATCTTTACACGACTGATTCAGAATGCCCGGCTCGTGGGCGCTTGTGAATATTGAAGGTGTTGCACCATTGCATAACTCGAAGAAAACCAGTCTTTCTCCGGCTCTCACAGATCCAGACAAAATCTCTCTGTTCATCACAGGTCACTATCACACTGAATGAAAAGACTAGAGCCACCTGTTGCTGTCTCTGTTGCTGCATCACTTACTGTAAATATTTGCATCCACCCGCAGATGTTCAGAGAAGGTGAACATCCTGCTTTCGATCCAGAGGGCTGCTATTCACACTGCTGGGCATCTCTGAGTACCTTACTTAAAAGCTAAGTGGGAACTAAACATAATACATTTAACAACACCAATAAAATAAAATTTGACATCAATAGACGGGACTTTAAATCTCATGATTCGGTTACTATTGTTTTCAGGTCAGTTTTGGTTATACAGTGAGGTTTCCTTAGAAATCACTGTATGATTTTTTTTTTAACAATTTAAAAGGTGGGGGATGTTTTCTTGACACTTTTGTCCGCTTTGAACGCAAAAGAGGCATCAAACTTGGTACTAATGAGGTGTACCTAATAAAGCGCCAGTCAGTGTAAATAAACCTCATCTTACCAAAAACAAAAGAAATTGTTCAATCTAACAAGCAAAGAAAGCCTAATATGCATTTTTGAAAAGTGTGTTTTCTCTGCAAGCGAGAAGAGTATGTAAGGAACCAGTGGTTGAGCTTTATTTTTTCATCCAGACCACAGCAGTAGAACACCAACCTTTTCTTGTGTTCCTGATGACGGTTCTGCTGATCAACAAGTGTAGAATACTGGATTCAGTTTTAATAAAAGATGAAGTAGTGCCTAGTTTTTTTGGAGCCGCCTCTTCTCAAAACCAGCAAGTACAATGATAACAGTTGCTTTAATTCCAATTCGTCCAAGTCTCTGTATGTATACAACTCTTGTTTATATATATATATATATATATATATATATATATATATATATATATATATATATATATATTTGCAATGTTTGCTTTATCTAGTTTTTTTTATCTTTATTTTTCTTGAAAATAAATGCATAAAAAATAATTGTGGCTGTTTGGTACATAATTTGGAAAGGGCTCGTCTGATAATTTGCCAATTTTGTCATTTAGCTGCTCCGAATTTGCTCATTATCTGTCATAACCTAGGAGCTTTATTTCCTTTAATCACAGGGCGTTTAAAAAGCACACCGTCCTTTCCACAGTAAGTGAAAAAAAATTGAATCTTACTATCTGGTTAATTTCTAAAATAGAACAGCTGATAGCATCTGTAATGTTTAAGCTAAATAAAGCAGCTTTTTCTGTTAAATCTTTTAAAAACATTGGTTTTGTAGTCTTTCTACTGGGTCTTGAATAAATATTCTGTAATACCACACTACTCTCATTCTCTAAATGAGAGGCAGTCGGTGGGGGGGGTTGTTTTTCCCCCTGGACCTTTACGGGTAGCGTAAGCACACTTCCTCACCCAAAAAATTTGAAACCACTCACAATAATGTGGTGAAGTGGACAGCGACCATTGGCCACATCTTTATGGGATTCCACTAGGGGACGCAACCTTTCGCTCCTTTCTTCCTGCTTGATATGCTAATAAAGCAAAAAACACTCACAATCAAAGCATTGTCTCTTATTTACAAATTTATTCTCAAATGTAAACTTCACTATTCATGCATACAAGTTAAGACAACATACATTATCGGACAATGTTAATTCTCATATTTGCATAGGACATAGTCACAATATTGTCTAATATTTAGAAAATAAATGGTTGTAAAAAGATACAGCAGAGCAACCATAGACCAGCAATGTATAATATCATCTGAAGGAACTGTACAGCGGTAATACTTCACTGTAGTCATTTGGTTGATTGCAAATCAAACTTAACAAGAAATCATAACAACGTTTTCATTACGTTGCAGCTGTTTGAATGAGGTTATGACTGACAGAACTGGCCGTTGCTAAAGAAAAGCTTTCGTACAACATTGAGAGGAGCTGGGAAACAAACTCAGAACATTGTCAGTGGAGGAGGCATCACACGGCGTCGTAAAAGGTTGGTTCAGCCAAAAATGAAAATGGTTTCCTTACACTTGTTTTTTGGCCGGAACAATCAATGAATCCATTTGAGAGGACAGGGATTTGATCCCTCAAGAGGCAAATCCATGAATTACCATAAAAATAAATTCAAATGACTCCCGGGCAAATGTGAATGTGAGGAATCCGAGGCTTCAGCATTGGTTGAACCAGACCTTTAAAATCAAATGTTGGAATCCAGAAAAGGAGGTACAGTAAGAAGGCAAGTCGAGATAATGCAGCAAAAGTTTAGAAGGGAGAACACAGGGCTGCTAGCATCTCACTGTACAATTCATATACAACAGTCTCTGTATCAGCACTCGATGTGCTTAGACAGCGTGGATGCCTTCAGTCTTTCAATGAGCTTTCACAGTGGTGGATGTTCAAAGAATGGGTTTCTCACAAAGAGAATCTTGGCGTAGAAATGGATTTCGGTGTCTCGAACTTAATGGAGCAGTGAAATACAAACTTTAAATGGGTGAGGTGATACCAACCTAACCAGAGGTTTGGTACACACCCAGACAGATGCTCTCAAAAGCAGTTAAGCAACAAAACATTAACAACAGTCCAATGCAGCCACAACTAAGACCTTAAGCCTTTGTTTCACAGAGACTACTATTAGACCTCATCTAAACGCTGTTTGCCTCTCATGACATCATTGTTTTTAGAAGATCCCCTCCTGGAGATGACACCACACCACTTCTGCATGTACAGGTCCATGGTCTCTTTGGGCAAAAACATCAACCCCAACCACAAAAGCATGTTTGTGCTGATTACAATATGTTAGACCTTGGCAATGAAATGCAACGCTTCATCAATCTACCCTCTATTTTTCTGAAAGGTCAAAAGTATTGTGCCTTTTCCAGTCAGGGTCACGGCACCAATTTTTACTTGCATCACACCCAGCAGGAAGTGAACCGGCAATTCCTGTTTTAAAAGTATGGAGGCTATTACGATGAAGCTGACACTATCAAGAGTCCTCATTTGTATCCCACAACGTCAGGGCAGTGGTTTATTTTTCAGGGACAAGATAGTTAACAAGATAGTTCCATCCATTTGGGACCACAGTGGCTCCTATGTCTACTCTCTGCTTTGAGAGGGGCTAAAAATGAGAATAGGTGTACTTTGTGCCTTAATGCTGTATCTAATAAACCCATTGACATTTTAAATGCATATCTTTCCCCACACAATCTCAATTAATTGCTCCTAAACATTCCTCAAATCAGGGTCACGGCACCATTTAGTACTAGACTCACTCCCAGCAGGAAGTGAACCAGCAATTCCTGCTTTTTAAGGTACATAGGCTATTAAGAACACTGCAAAGAGTTCTCATTTGTATCCCACTAAATTCTTATGGGCAGGGTTTATTTTTCATGGGTTTAAGTATTTTAATACTCAAATACTTTCGTCCATTTGGGACCACAGTGGCTCCTATTTCTATTCTCTAAACCTTCTTCAAGTCTGGGTCACGGCCCCAACTTTTAATCCGCTAACAAGAGTGTAATATCTCTTGAGACGGGGTGGTGGGGACTTATAGCAGGCTCACAAATGTTAATTCACCCGTGTCAAAGATAATTTTGCATATTTCTATATAAATCTGTGCCAATGTTGATTGTTTTTGATGACATTACTAAGGTTTTGTAATGAAATCAGTGTTCTTGTAAACACCACCAAAGCAAACAATGAACTAATATGAAATAAACATTCATAAATGAATAATGAAGCCTTTGGTAATGTCTTTCAATGACAAACTGGACAAACAAATTTTCAGTGAGGCAAAAAAAACTAATTCTGTGACACAAGAGTGTCCTTGGAACCCTTAAGAGTTATTTAAAATGTACCTCATTTTGCATGGGAAGACAACATTGAAACTTAAAACTGTATCCATCTTTTCTTTTAGTGAAGGACATTTGTATTTTACAAGCGACAAAGAGAAATGTGTTATAAATGGAAAAGTTAAGCACACTGCTTTAAATATAATACATTTAAAAGGAATAAATGCAAAAAAATAAATACATAAAGAATGAAGCTTTGATGCATTGGTTGAATATAAGCAGCATATATATATAGCAAATGTAATTGGAACCCTTTGGAATGGTAAAACTGAACAGAGGATGCTAAACAGGTCATTGTCCGAGTTTTCACTGTGTACAACACTGACAAATAAAAAAAAACACAACTAAATAAAATCAACGGTACATCGAGATCACGCCAAAGGATAAAATAAGAAATACTCGTGATTCTAACACATCATTCACCCCGCTACATAATAAAAACATACATCACTCATAAAAAAAACTGTACAAGGTCAGTTTATCTCGTCTATCGCTGTATATGAACTAGATCAAATGAGCTTTCTCATGCCTTTGGCACTCTGTATTAAATTAGGGAATGGTCTGATGAACGCACAATCCATAAATTGCTGTAAAAATTCTAAACTAATCAAAATCCTTGATATTTTTTAAGGATTAGGCAAATGTCTGGTCGTTCCAGGTTTGAATGCAGCCGAAATACAACCTCCTCAACTTTTATAGAGTTTTGAGTTTGAAGATGCATAATTACATTAAACCAACTCAGACTGAAAGTTAAGGAGCCCAAAAAGGTACTAATAGGTGATAATTTACTTGTTTGTAAATCTTCTTCCTCTCAAAGGCTCTGTAAGATTCTAGTCATGTTATAAACCTTTTATCTTCTCACAAAGAGGTCTTGAGCTTCACTTTCAGTTCATGTGGTGCTTCCACACGTCAGGTGTTTCCCTTTATGTCACATCCATCCAAAATTCTTCATTTGTGGGGTTCCATCAATAACAAAGAGGAGCCTTCAGCGTCTTTCTTTGATCAAATTTACTAGAATCATTGCAGCAGACAGAGAAGAAAGTTGGATGAACCTTGAAAACTTTAAGAAACCACTAATAGTTGTAATAAAAAAAAAAAAACTATAAAATTGAGAAGAAATGAAATAAGTACATCCATGGGTTGACTTGTCATGACCTAACATGCTTCCACCAGTCTTTCAATGGTCTAGCTTTGCATTCAAGTAGTATCGGTACAGTGAAAAATACAGAAACATAAGTGTTTGCAATTAACGCTAACCCTGGCTGTGAGTGAGCTCACACTGAGAAAATACATTAGAATCAAGAAAAAATATATATTTTGTTTGTATCCAACCAGTACCCATACACGAGAGACTTCCGTTGCTTGGAGGTTCTTGGAGTTTACCAAAAGTGTTTTATCAGGTTTGACGAGTACGAATTGGAAAAAGATTGGTTGAAACCATCCGAAATACCCTCCACTGTCCAGCAGTCGGCAGTATTTTCCGATAAACGTAAAGGCGGTTCAACGTAAACGATTCTTGCACAGCGACCACGCAAGGGCTTTGGAATAGAGCTCATGTGCGAATTTCTGGAGGAGAAAAAGGCTAAAGTTGGCGGAGTCGCTTCTGTGGGTTTACATATGGGTTTATTGCAGGAATAATGCCGCCGTGGCAATGCTTATTATGATAAGGGCTGTTTTCTTTAGCTGAAAGCCATGATTATAGAGTTTTTGAGGGCTATGAGAGAGCCAGGGAGTTGGAGGCCCATCGGAAGGACAAGGGAGGGGGGGACAAGGCCTGGCATTCACAGCCCTGCCCACCTGCTCCTCAAGCCGTTGAGCGCTCGTCCAGCTGGGAGTCTCGGATGCTGCTTTCAGTGGACGAAGCATGGGCTGGTGTTGAGCATTGTAAATTTGCAAATAAAGAGCTTGCTAAACTAATGCGAACTCATCACTTCGGTAACATATGGGAATGTAGGGTGAAGTAGCAGATGAGGCAGCGCCACCATAGTTTTGATAGCGGAGCCTTAGTTCCTGGAGGGTCTTGTGTGCCTTTCGCCTGAGCGAGTCAGGCCTGCTTAACAGTTTCTCACATCCTCGACAAAGGACGGCTAAATTCCTTGTTCACATGATATGTACAAATGGGCCTAAAGCCCCGTTATCTAGGAGTCGAGTTTGAAAGCAGCTGTTTATTGAGGTAACGTGTGATCCCACTGATGAGGCAATGGTCTACATGAGGTAAAAAATGGCTGGGCATTTCCTTGTTCGTAATACGGTCATGTAAAGAAAGTGTACCAAACAGAACTCTGGTAGCTCTATATTCCTATTGTCTGAAAGTAAGATTTGGGTCTCAACTGCACATTTCCGACTGCTAGCATGCATCCAATCAGAGAATTCCTTCTTTAGGCTCTTGTGGTGCATGCTGGGATGCTGTTGGTGGGTGAGAGGGCAGTGGTGCAGAAGGGAGGGAGGTTTCAGAGAGAGAGAGAGAGAGAGAGATCAAGCTGACTGGGTGTTTCTTCTGCAGGAGTGCTCGGCTCCTGATAAACCTTCAGTTTTTATCTTTCTGGCTACGGGACGCCCGCTCTTCCCTGCTGTCTGCAGATAGTGTTCTTTGTTCACTTGAAGACCTGTTGCTGTTCTCACCTCATAATAATAATTTCAGGATATCTTGCAGCATTTTAAGACTTCAAGATCCTTGCAGACAGTGAACATACTTTGAAATAAAGCTAGTATATGGAATTCAGAGGGAGAAAAGGCATATGTCAATAACATATGACAAATTGCATTAAATACAAATATTTGCACAGTGTTTATAGATGGTTAGCTTGTTTTCCATCAACCGATATATCGGAAGCATACAACCGATATATTCGGTTAATCTGAAATCAGTTCGTCAATATAAATTGGGGAATTTTTCTGATATATTCAGAGTTTTGTGTGGAAAAAGTTTCACACAAGGCCTGACTGATTTGTAATAAAGCTGACGCAGAGAATTCTCAAAAGTTCTCAACTGATATGTTGGCAATATTTTCATCAGATAAATTTGATCAGCAAATAATTTGACATTTCATAGCAAATTAAAATATTTTTTAGATAATGGTCAAGATTTTTTTGCACAGTGACCATAGAGGGCTGGCTTACTTTGGAATATAGTTAATGTGTGACAATTAGTGATCAACCGATATATCAGCAACACCAGTTACTATAAAATATAAGCTAGACCAGTCAGAAATCTGATATTACGTGATTTTAAAACAGCATTTTAGATGCATTTCAAGATTATTTATTTTGCACAGTGATCATATGTGGCAAGCCTATTTTGGAAAAATTCCACAGCGATTGACCTGATATATCGACAGCTAATTGGGTAATTTCAAGACGGATTTACTTTCAGACAACAATTGAATATGTGTAGACTAGTTTTTGCAAAAACCAAGAGCTTATGCACTCAGCATCCCGCATTTCAGCCACTCAGCCAGGGAGAGCAAGATAGAGTGCGTAAAACACCTCTATAATGGCTCTCGTATGCCTGGCTGGTGTGCTATGAATAGCCCTGTGTAGGATGATGCAGTTTACAAAGCGGAAGGCCTCTGCGGATGGAGCTTTGCAGAGGGCAGGGGGCCAGGACTTCTGCTATTACCTGAAAGAAAGCCAACATCTCTCCCTCCGTGACTCTTTTCTGAAGGTGGATTAAAGAAAACACTCCCTCCATTCTCTCATTCACACCTTGGTCTTTGGTGAATTGTCATGTGCTTTTTCTGTCTGTATCTCATTCGCATGTCCAGGCGCATCGTACGGTAGTGGAAAAACGCAGAATTGGATGCTTTTATCGAGGAAACAGCTGCTTTGAAACTTCTGCCTCCAAATTATCAAGGGGAGCCTAGATTCGTCTGCAGAGGAAAGTGGTGCTGTCTGTTTTCCAAAGCGTGTCAAAGTGGACCGATCATGACATTCATTGTACATTTTGAGGATTCCCTTTCAAATACGCAGCTGTGAGTGTGTGCAGGATCAAAACAATGAAAGATCATCGGGTTCTACTGATTCACTCAGTATTAATAGAGCGAGAACTACCAGCGATTGACTGAATATCAACCAAAAACAGTGCAAAGTTTCCTTTTGTCCGAGTGTAAGGCTGTTCTGAACGCATGTTTCTTTGTCGTCTTCATTCTTTCCAGCTAACAAGGCCATCCCTGAGCAGGGCGTAAAATCCAACCGCGGTTGAACTTCGAAGTAAAGTGATAGTTGTATTGTGCAGTACTGTGTGTATTAAAGGAGACGAAACTCTGAATCCTGAGGTGTACGTGTGCCCCTCTCCCTCACCCATTTTAAATTATACAAACAAAACACATCTTTATCCATCACACCATCCGTAACACTCTCTCTCTCTCTCGAACAGAGCGCTTGGAAACAAAGAGAAAACAATAATGGAAAGAGGCTGCGGCTAGAAGCTATAAAAAATACAGACGCATGGTACATCGTGTAAATATTGCCATGTGGGAAAGGCATTCAGTTTTGTGTTTTTTTTTCCTCTTTGAAGGTTGCACGAGTAAATTGCACTACAAGAAGCGGTTATGTACAATACAGTACACCACAGCAAGCGACAGGGTTATGCTTCCCACCCCGGGGGCTGGGAGCAGCCGGATACGGGAGAACGCTCCTCGAGTGCAGCCAGGTTAAGGCGAGCTGGCTGGACTCAGGGTGGGGCTGAGCGTAGGGCTTGAGGCGTCGGATCGGCTGTAATCGCTGAGAGAACCGGGGCGTGTGCTGCTCGAGACTGTGGCGTTCCCGACAACGTGCTGCCTCTTCAGCATGGCAGGCTGGAAGTCGGAGTGACGGCGCGCGTGTTTCATCAAGTGGTCGCTCCGCATGAAGCGCTTGTCACACAGCGGGCAGCTGAACTTCTTCTCGCCGGTGTGGGTGCGGTAGTGCCGTGCCAGCTCATCAGAGCGAGCAAACTTCTTACTGCAATCCGGCCAGGTGCAGGGGAAGGGGCGCTCTCCTGTCAGAGAGAGAAAGACAGTTTAAGCATTAACAAAAATCTTGATTTTCTTAGTTTAAGAAGAATTATCTAGAAATAGAAAATGAGAAAATATTATTTGAAATGTCTTGAGAAGAAAATTTACTTATTCTCGTCATTTAGAAATTTGTAAAACAAGCTTTTGATTTTGCACTAAACTTAAAACTAGAATCTTAAAACAAAACACTCAACATTTTCAAGAATATTACAGACAACTTATTTTAAGAAAGGAATGTTAAGTTCTGAAAATAAAAACAATCCTCTCAGAACAAGATAAAAAAAATGCCTAAATATAGTTAAAATCTTTGATCGAGCAAAAAAATCCATCAATGGGGAACGTAAATGTGGTAAGAAATCTTGAAACAAGAATAAAAAGCTTGTTAAGGTTTTAACACCCTACATGTTTTTTTATCAGTTTAATATGTTAAATTTAAAGCAGGTTTATCAAGTTTTAAGACTAGTTTTAAGCACAAATGTCCTTGTTTTAATACTGCTTTTTGTAAAAAAAATATTTTAATAAAAAAAAAATGATTTAGTGCTCAGTTTATGCTCAGTTAAAATCAGTTTATTTTTAAGCTATTATTAAAAATATATATCGTATTATTTTTAATATGCAGTTTTAAGATTATAGCATATTTCTCGGTACTAAGCACAACACTCTTAAGTTAGAATCTAAATCAAATCAACATTTGCTGGGACCACCCTTTGCCTTCAAAACAGCAGCAATTCTTCTAGCTGCACTCGCACACCCTTTCTGAAGGATCTCTGTAGGTAAGATGTTTATCATCTTGGAGAACGAACCCCTGGATCTTCTGTTGAGGCAGCTTCCTCGCATCCTTCTGTCTTTTCATGAAATCCTAGACACAATGTTGAGTTCAGGACTTTGTGACACTATAGCAATTTATGCTCAGGATCGTTCTTAATGACTAAAACTGCGTGTTTGGATTCATTGTCCTGCTGAAGAATACATTTTGGGACAATCATTCGCCTTCCAGGGGGATTCACATGATGAATCAGTGTCGTCTCAGCATTAATCCTAAACAATTATCCAACTCCATCTGAAGAAATGCAAAACCAAACCTTCATTAAATCCTTGTCTATTCGTCGATTTCTCCTACTGCAATTTTAGACCATTTTGAGATATTCACAACAAACATTCGCTAAACGATATCAGCCAAAGCATTTGTTCTCAGTGCTGACTTGTATTTTTAAACTAAGCCTTACAGATGATGTTTTTGGGTTAAAGACTTGATTCATAGTGTTTCAGTTCATGAATGCGGGTTAACTGCATAAAATATTGGCTGAACAGATGTAGACGGTGCACCTCTGATTGTTAAACCTTCAATTTAAATCAATTTTGGAGACCATAAACTTGCTCCAGAAAACAAGGTGTTAAAGAGGCCACATCATAAACACCAGCATGCATCGCTAGCCGTGAAAAACATGGCTGCTGGTCCCAAACGATGTGAAACTGGGAGGCTTTTCAGCTTTTATGTGGACAACAGGCTCATTCAGTCTTTTTAATTCAACAAGCCCACTGTTAAACCCACGTTGACATCCCTCATTTGAATACGGTGCTGATCTAAACCAGTTTAGTGGTTTGTCATGCAATTCCAGAGCACAGCTGAACCTAAAATGGTACCAAGACCCAAAATAGATCATCCAAACCTCATTTCACCAAGATCAAACCACACTAACAACAATAGTGACAGACTCGCTCCGTTCAGATCCAGCTAATGTTGGGGTTTACCTTCCACGCATGGCTTTTCCACCCCCGAAATGAGCTGTTTTCACTCAGATGTGGAAAAACTCAGCTAATCCTCTAATATAGAAGCTTGGGTTTTTTTACAATCGCTAAGCTGAGTGAAAAGCCCTCACATTAAACCAGGAATGCACTGCATTAAAAATCAACCATATGTTCCAGGCCGGCAAGCATTGCATCATGCTAATTGGAGAATGCTGAGAAGACCAGAGGGACATGTATCACTTTGCCTGCTCCAAAGAGGCTTATGGGATTTTCCAACTCATTATTGAGATAACTGATGGACACTGGTTTGTGCAAATGGCACACATCTCGGAACATCCCAAAGTTTGTCCTCCCCTCCCCCATTCATTGCCACATGCTGCCGAGCCAGACAGTGAGTTTAATTAGCCTAGTTAATGATCTTTACTATACTACCCTGTCTCAGCTTGTACTCCAGCGCCAAGCAGAAAGCATGGGAAATAACACCCCTACCCCTTCAGGCTATAAAAGTAGGCTTTGACACAAATCCACCCAAAGCCAGATGGAAGCATATATCTTGTTGTGGTTTCCACACAGTTTCACGTGAGATGAGTAGATGGTGCACCAACGCCCTCTTTTTTGTGCACACAGGGGCCTACGTATCAGATAAGGCTTTGTTTCATTTCATAAATGTGAGCCGGCTTCACTTATTCCACAGCTGTTTTGCTGCACCACAAAGGTCTAGAATCCACTGGTGAATGGCTTGTACGTAGGCACATATCAGATGGTTTGAAAAAGCCAGACATCGCAGTCATTACTTGGTTAAATTAGACAGAACAGGAAAAGTATACAGTCATCCAGACAGCTTTGTGATGCTGTCTTTGAGGCCCCAGTGGAAAACAACTTCAAACGAAACATCTACAAGATGGCAAAGTTATGTGTGGGACGACTGTTTCTCTGGGGTCCCTTCCCCCTGCGGTAAAAGATGGAAAAGGTGGTGTTAATAGCAGGCAGAGCAAGTCTAGACCGCCCAAGTTTAAATCTAGAGTCTGTCACTCACCCTACCCCACCGTGCTTAAAGACAAAGACACTTTGTGATGACAGCCGTCCCACACAAGTAACCTAAGTGTTACTTATAGTTACTCCTGTATTAACATCAGTGTAGGTTTGGCACTAAACAGGTCAACCAATCGGTAGTCTGGTCCACCTCGTGCAACCAGTCCAGGGCAAGTAAACAAAAGGTACCCAAGCAAACCAAACAAAGCTCTGGGCCCACCTATTCCTACTGGATAAGGGCCTGTAAACAAATCATGTCAAATGAAGCTTCGCCTCTCCTGGATAGCACCAATAAATGAACCAAACCAAGCTCTGGGCCACCTCTTCAAAATAGGTCAGTGTTACCATAAGCCAGCCAAATTATAAACTCACCAAACCTTTCCAATTGGGTCAGGGTCTGCAAAACAATCCATGCCTGAGCCAACCAAACTATGCACTAACCCAACTTTTCCCAAAAAGAACCATACCCAAGTCAACTAAACAATGTTCTATCCCAACTCTTGAAATTGGTCAGGGTCTATGAAACGAGCCATGCCTGATCCAAGGCTTACAAAAATATTATTATGAGGATTTAGTTGATTCCCAAAAGTGTCCTGTACCAAAAAGCTTTCATGCTAGTTCTTCAAAGGTTCAAATCAGGTCCCTTTCCACGAATATTATCACCCACAAGGATGCTCTTGACATGGCACTGAACATACCTTATGTAAAAAGGCTGCATCATCCTGTGTCAAGGTTTCATAACAGATGGAACTCTGAACTCTTGCTCTTTTGGTATCTATGAGCACAGTATAGGCCCTATCCGAACTATGATATACATATCTCAACTTACATATCTTAAGTGAAACGCTGTCATGTTCTAATGCACACATGATCCATCCATGAGTTAAACCCTATCTGTTGAATGCAAATGGTCCGGTGAGTGACCAAGCTGTTAGCCCAACACCGGTCGGTAATTATGAGAGCTTAGATCTGACCTCCATGTTAATGAACATGTTGACCTAGTTACCCTTTGGAGCAGTTACATCACAGTTGCTAGCATGAACGTCCCATGGCTGAGGTTTCTGAGCAACAGTGCTTCCCTTCAGAGGCAATACCATTACGTCACTGGCAGCATCCTTACATAAGTGTTCCTTTTCAGGGCCACTGGGTCAGCAAATAAAATCATCCTTCTATATTCTCTCAAGAAGCAGATCCCTGTCTGAGTAACACCTGAGTAACAAGCAACTTTCGGAAACAGGAGAAATGGGGCTTTTGAGGTGAGCAGTCTATGTCTTGGACATTTGATCAGGCTTCTGTCTGAGAAGTGTTGATCCAGGAGACTTGGTGTCGCTCACCTGTTCCAACAAGAGCCGCCAGCATCTTTGTGTGGATGAGATAAAATTCCTCAGGTTTCCACAACCACGCGGTCTGTTACGCAGGTAAAGGTGCAGATAGGAAACGAGACGTGAGAAAGGAACACTGATTTTAGGACAGGCCATGGGGACCTTTAGTGGGAACCCTCACAGATGCTTGACATGGTCTTGAATGAGCCATAACGAAGGTTATGATTAAAATCAGGGGCAGGTTTGAAGGTTTTCTATTTCTATTGGGGTTTATTAGTAACTATAGCCCTCACATTTACTAGCCCTCATTTTAGTTTTTTATGAAACTGAAACTTTGCCAAGACATCCAAACTGGACTGACTCGGGTTGCTTTATATTTTCAGACAGTTTTTAACTAGAAGAATCCCTGAGAATGCTGGGAAATTTTCCATTGACTTAACATGAGGTCAAAACTTGAGAAACTACATCCGGGAACCTTATGTAAACTTCAAACTGACCACACTTTTGAAGTTTATCAGTCCATGTAAAGGCATACCAACCATGGTGCAAAATTATTTGAACCCTAGGATGTCGAAGGAGTTAAATATTTTAAATTGACTTAAGAAAAGAAAATATCAAAGATATACCTTATTCTTTATTCAATTACTTTTTCAGCATCAGCACCATCATCAACACCAGACGGTCTTTCACACCTCAGTTCAAAGAGAGGCGTGGTGAGCGATTTCATTCAGCATTTAAAGGAGCAGTTAAAGCCATTCTGAAGAAACAGAGTGTTCAACTGTTTTGATATTTTGTTGAAAATGGTATTCTTTTATCTTTGTCTCTTAATGTATGCATTTTTACTGGAAGAGGTTCTGCGTTGGTGATTTGTGTTTTTCCCCAAACCATAAAAAAAGTTTTAAATTGTTACAAGCCTTTTGTACAACTTTTCCCCAGTACAGATTACATAAAATTGTTGGCACCTTATACTTGCATTTTTAGGTGGTTTATTTCATATTTTTGTACGTTTTTAAATAATTATGTATTACCTCACACCCATCCATTATATTTAGCAGCACGTGGGCAGTTTCCTGCATGAAATGTGCTTTATAAACAAAGCTACTTATAAGATGCTCTAATTTGGATGATCCCCAATGATGCAAGGGAAATTGGGAGGGCACTAGCCAAAAGATATGGGCCACACCTTTTATCGAGCTAAGGAGACAACCTACCATAACATCCCTGTCTGCGGCAAGACTTCTGATTTATTTAAAAAAAAAAGGCAACTTAATCCTCACATTTACATTAGACACAGATTCATTATAATCTCGTAATGGTCTAGTGGGCAGATTGCTTGCTGAGCAAAAGCACTAGCTAGATATTTGACCCAGATTACAACATTTAGAGACTAAAGTGGGAAAGAAGAACAGCTCATGGGTGTGTTGCTACAGGGAGGTGGTGCTGACGTGACAAACCCTGCTAAGGCTAGGTGAGAGAAAACGACTGCAAATGGACGTGGGTGTAACAAAGACATTTTGACGATGAGGTACAATGATAGACAGGACCAGACTTGTCCAAAACGCTGACAAAAGAAAATGATCATTTTCTAAATGATAAATTACTTGCCTTTCTGCGGCACATTCCCTCCCAGGGTTTCGAGAAGCATGAACAATAGTGCAAGCCTTGTGTCTGGCTGGTAAATTCTTCCCCTTTTCACTGAAGCTTTCCACCTTCCTAGACATAACTCACTCCTCCCAGTCTCTAGAGCGCTCACGGTCTACACCAGGGAGCAGCTGCAGATTTATGTTTCCTCCACAACATCTCTTAGCATTGCTCGATTGCACTGTAAAGGACCTTTCTGCACTTCGACGCTTTTGCAACTCTGCATTCGCATTGATACTCTTGTAGTGACTGAGCTCTAGCCATATGTTCACATAAACATTTACCAGAGGAAGCTAGGGTCATTCACTTCTCGGAGCCTAATACTCGCATGACAGCACCCATGTGATCTTTCTGCAGTCAAACATACAAATTTCTGAGCTAAGACTTCAACCACTACTCCAGGGGGGGCTTAGGAGCTGGTTCAGATATTGTGATATCTTAATAACTAAATAGATGGCTAATGCTTGTACACACACTTTAATGTTGGCTTGTAAAAGTGCAGTTTAAAAATATTTGTAAATGTTCCTAATGTAATTAAAACCCCAATGTCTCTTTGACTTTTCTAAACCGAGATGTCAACGTTGTCACTTTGAGTGACATAAACCATAATGAAATAAACTTCTATACCTCTATGATTTTCGAAAGGTGAGATAGAGACATCCCAACTTGGTTACTATGGTAAACTGTCTGGTTGCTAAGGGTGAGGGGTGGTGGACTCCATTATGTAATAATCACTTTAAATTATATAAACCAGCTCCCATGTCTCTATCATTTAGCAAAGTTGAGATAGAGATCAGAAAATGCGGTTACTAGGGTAAACAGTCTAGTTGCTATGGGGGTATCGGTGACATTATTTTAGAGGAGGGTGATTAATCGAAAGTCGTAATTTCCATTCAGAAGTTAAAATCATTAAAAAAATTTCCATGGTGACTATTTAGATTACTTACCCTTTAAAACCACTACCGCGTGTGGAGTCACCTGACCTCGCTCTGTGAATGTTTTGTAGGAAATTTGTGCTTTAATTTCAGTGGTTCCTTTATTGATGTTCCTTAAACAGTAATAAATGGAAGATATTATTTTAATAAAGTAATGTACACACAATTCTAAAATCTCTCAGTGAACTATAACGGCAAAAAAAAACTATAATAAAATAACCGCAATCGAGCTAAAATCTTCAATTAACAAGATTTTGTTTTAGGGGAAATTGATCCGCCCTACATTACGTGATGTTAACTTTGTCACTATCGATTAAATTAACTTTTAATGAAACTTAAAAAGAATGAAGCAACATAACCCTACTTCAAACCAGCAACCCGACACCCGTACTGACCCAACCTAAACTAAAACCCACCCCAACTCCATTAGATCCTGTACTGTGACACTAATCCAAACCAAGGAGTCACCAAATTTGGTCCTGAGGGACTGGTGTTCTTCTCACTACCCCAACCAGGACTGGATTTGGTGATCTTAGTCCTAACCCATTCCCATGTATCTGCCGTACTTTGACTGGACACCACTGAGTGTATGATCTTGTCTATAAAAAAAGAACCCACTGCAGTGACCCTTCCCCCATAGATGTCCACTCAATGATACCTTTAATCCCTGGAAAAGCACACATCACAGCGAGGGGCAAAATGGCAAAGACTAACACAAAAACAAATGCACTAAGTTTCTTTTTCTAAAAATCCTTATGTTTCCTCACAACCCCCACCTAAAGATCTCAGATAGTGCAATTGAACAAATGACCTACATGAATGGATGGATGCTTTGACAACAGATCCCACTCTGCGCCCACCCCCACACTCCGTACAGTGCATCCCCACCCAATGTGTGCAGTGTTAACGCCCCATGTGGAGATTGCGTGAGTCCCTAAGCCACCAGCTCATGCTACAGAGAGCTGAAAATACAGCTCTGTGCTTGCTCCAGATCCCTTTCTTCCTGCACTGAGAAATCGACACCCATGCCCAGTAAACGCAAGGCTGCAGAAGAGCAACGCTACAGCCTTATGGGTGGGCGTAGGACACGGGGCAATGAGGGGGATGGTTGGGTAGGAACAGACCAGCCTTTATAGGACTGCCAAAGCTGACTTACAGCATGCATAAGTTCAGTAGATAGCACTTAAAGGAAGCTCTGGTGTACATGGTTAACTCTGGCTCAAGATCTTTTTATGGCAACTGTATAGAGTGTGCTTCACTTCATATGAAAGAAAATGAAAGAGTAGTATTCTCTTCAGTGGCTGTTTCAAGAGATGGATGACTGCAAAAGGGCGGTTGAGCACATGATGAAACACCCAGGGGGTTAGTGCCTCAGCCTATCATACCGGAGTGAGAGAAATGCATCAAAGCATGTTGCAGAGGCAGTTGCAGAAAGAAACCCTACATACACACTTGATTCCACTTTAGATGTTGACAGCAAAATATCCTCAATCTTCATTCATCATCTTTCTTTTTGAGTCTCAAGGGGTTCTGCTGGTGTTAGATTAGGGAGTGTACACACTGGACGAGTCACCACAATATTTAATAGGTGAAGCGGAGCAAGACACTTCAGGTAAAAGGTGTGGATACTCATTGGACAGATCGCTAGACCATCACAGGGCAACACACTCATTCATTCTTGAAGGAAATGTACAGCCTTCAATCCATCTGATGCGTGTGTTTTGGGATTGTGTGGAGGAAACCCACACAAGCACAGTGAGAAGATGCAACTGGCAAACTTATCGCTGAAAGACTCAGGTGCTACCTACCATGCCGCCTAAACCCAAAACCTCAAGCCTGCATAGATGAAAACACCTATGCAAGATCCTGACGTGTGCCTGCCAAAAATTGGAACTTTATGCAGCATAGAGACAAACCATAAGCTCTGTGATAGGTCGGTTTGGAAGCAGAGCATTTCTCGAGTCACATCAGGCAAATTCAAGCAAACTACAGGACCATTCTTTCAGAAACGTACAAAAGAAATGATTAAAAATAAACCATAGAGCAGAAGTCCACACGGCGAAACATTGCTCACTAGTATTTATGGAATGAAATATCCCTAAAGGAAATATTTAACACTAACCCTAACTCAAACCCAACACAATTCTCTGCGTTTCTTTAAGTCACAGAAAGAAACCCTTGTACATGTGATTAACTCTTAGATGTTGAAAGCACGAAATCCATCATTCCATTCATCTTTATCAATCCATTTGGGGGTCATGAGGTTCTGCTGTATCAAGTTAAAATTGGGCAAAAGTTGGTGTTCACTCTCCACAGTTCACCACAATAGCTTTGAAGACGTGCGTGACAAATTTAGGATTTCCAAATATAATATTATGGTTTTAAAGATGTCTCAAAGTCAGTGAAACCTCCAATACTCATCACGCTATTCATGACAGAGCGTGACATGATATCCCAAATGACAATCAATGACTTGTATAGGAAAATAAAGATAATTTACAGGGGTGCCCAAACTTTGGTATATCACTGTATTTGTATTAATGTTTCGATAACAAATTGATCAGTACTGGTCTAGATCCTGGTGGTTGGGAAAAGGTCATCTATACATTCACCTCACTACTGTACACTCTGGGACAATGCAAGAGGCCACATGTGGAACAAAAAAGCTAACCAGCTGTGAAAGATGCAATTACAGGCTTTGTTTGTGTGTAGGTTAAAGAGTGGTGCAGCAGTTGACTGAAGTTAATGCCGACATTTAGACAAAACTGCAGCGTGACCTTTTTCACGACCCTGACAAATAGAAGCATTGCATAACAGTGGCATTGTGCGCAACAGGTCGACACCACGCTGAGCTAATGAATAAAAAACTGTTTCAATTTGAGCAATCATTGAAATTAAGTTGAGTGGAATACGAGGTCATTTATACAAGGACGTATTAGCATACGCCCCCAACAAAGCTGCTTTAGCCTATCTTGCTCATCAATTTGTGAGCAAATCTGTCCTCCTATTCTCTGTGGCATTTGGGGCTGAAGAGGAACCCGCCTCCTCATGCTCGCCGGAGATCAGACAAAGCTGTCTAGTAGCCTTAGACCCTCAACCTGCTGCGTTCCCCCTTCTCTTCACAAGCCCACTCAGCACAATGAGCATTTTGTGTGGTGCATTCGCTCTGCATCAGCCTCTCTTCTCATACATACCATCAGAAAATTACAAAAACCTCTGAGGCCTTAGTGGGGCTCTCGTTAAGTCTCCCACACATCATGCATCTACCAATATTCAAGTCCCTCTCAAGTTCTTAACGGATTGATATGGTGACACGTCCCTCTACCCCGACGAGGATGTTCCCAGTTGTACAAGGACTTGCAGTTTAGTTCCGGAGTACAATAAGTAAGATGGGAACTGAGCCCAGATGACATTAGAGCTGTACCGGGAGCAGATTAGATTACGGGGTGAGGGAGATTAACCCAGTGCACACAGGGGCTGCATGTACCAGCTCTGATCACGAGGGTCCATCATGGGGTTGAGGTTGAAAGCAATTTGTGCAATGAACATCATTTACCTTGAACTTTGAAGCTTTAAATGGAATGCATGCCTATTCAAGGAATACATTGAGTCCATACTTCATGCCATCAAATACCTATATTGCATATTGTATATTTTATAACTTTCGAAATGCAATCCTTGTAATAAACAATATCTTTGATTCAACTCATATTTCCCCTGTTCCGCCCAACATTATGCTTCTGCCACGCCCACTTCTGAGAGAACCCCAGCTGTTAATCAGAACTTGACATTTGCTGCGTTAATGTGATTAAGTTAGCTCTTTGTGATGTTGTAGTCTCTTATTTGTCTGACCAAAAGAACCAAAACGCTCCTTCACAACATTTTTATTTGGTAATTTAGACAATTTTATTTTTCCACTTACAATATTACGCAAGCCTATTATTGTCTGAAATTCCAAATAGTTCCAAAAAGTGAAAATTGCTGCAAAATGAGGAAAATTGCCAGGAGAACGTGTGTTTTCTCTACATGGAAATTTGAGGCAGTTGTAGATTGGTCATTGGACGAGGGAGGAAATAAAAAAATCAGACACCAGCCCCGGTTATACACTCTACTCATAAGGTGGTTTATTTCTGGAAAAAGTAAAGCAGCGTATGTCAGAATTACCGAAGCTGGCAAGACCAGATACATCCCATGGTACAGTTCCTGCAAATGGTGTCATTGCCTTTGTAGTACTTGTTTTTGGAAGTACTTTAAAAAAAAGTTGGATTGAAATTTAGATTCACTTTTTCATACCTTTCAAAAATGTATTTTATTTTCTTGTTTTATTTCAAAACTCAAGGAACTAAATCCCATATGGTATCGAAAAAAATGACTAGCCAATCACACAGAGTCTTTAAAAGTTTAATGGAAAATACCAATTTTTGCTACGAAGCAAGATAATCAAATGCTAATTTTAGGAGGAACTGTATTTCTGAGAAAAAGTCACACACGCCTTGTGTTTAGTGATTTTAAAACCACCAAAATACATCACAGCCACAGCCTTGGAAGTCTCTGAATACCACGTCACTTCTTCTTAGTGAACTGAAACTCACAGCTTTCATTTTTTTTTCTGGACGGGTTCACACCCAATTTCATCCACATGGCACTCTGCCACAGGTTCCTTTTCTCATCACACGCCAACACACTAAAGTAAAAGGATTACAAAAATTATCACCTACACCCTCATGCTTGCAACTCATCAAATGCAAACCAAGCATCTCTGAATCTGTCCATATATGTTTATAAAGATGATTAATGAGCCTTTCTCCGTCCAAGCACATGCTGGTTGGAATATTTTCCTTTCTTTCTACCTTCTCCAACTCAACTCTGCATCCTCCTTTTGCCTTTGAGCCTATCCATAGCTATAAAACATCTGTCAAATATTATGCTTGCTGCACTCCTAGGCCAAGATCTAATCTTAGCTTGGCTATAAACCCCCAGAAAATAGGAGATAAAAGTTCACAGAATGCACTCAGACTAAACTGAACCAATCCTCGTGAAAGGTCACAACAGGGTTATTTTACCAGACCACTCTCAGAAAAGGACACTGTGCAATCACAGGTTACCACAGAATTGCTATGGGTAAGAACTTACAATAGACGACCTTTCTTTAAAAGGACACAAAGCTACAAATAGATGCAAAACCTAAAATGGTTAACTTGGTAAACATCTATGGTTTGTAAAAGATGGAAAGCATCACATTGGTCTGCAAACTATAATGCAGTCGAGAGCGGACTCTACTACACATACTGCATTCTTTTACTAGCCTTTAGCAACAGTTTTCTGCCGTTTGAACAACACATCTGCTCCAGGTCTGCCATAAAACTTGCAGCAAGCATGTGCTTGTGAAGCTTTGGTCTCTCCGCCTCTTCCACATCTATGTTCAAGCCCAAACACACACAAATGCACCACAGTTTTACGTTTTCATCGTGTATGTTACCAGAAATTAAAACTAAATTTGACATAATCTCTGTGCCTGTTAGCAACCCAACCTTTACACAAAGTCAAACACTGAATGCATCATGTGCCCAATTCCACTTAGAGTAAGACAAATGACTCACTGTATGGTTTAACCCATAGCCAGCAGGGAATTCAGGGCGTTTGCTGAAGTCAAACGAGGTACTTTTGGCTCTGTCCGTTTGTTTTTATAACTCAGTGTTCCCTCTCCATTAGAAAAGCAGTGTGTTCTGTGAGAGGCATCCATCCCCTCTTTGCTCGATTAGTAGAGCCTGACAGTAAATTTGCTGAGTGCCTCAGAAAGACGCCCAGGTTGGCTGAGCATGGGTTGATGAACTCAAATGACCCACATTCTCTGATTACCAAAACAAATGAGATGGAGCCCTCATTGTTGAACTGAATCATGCCCCAAGCTCAAACAGGAGACCACTGCGTAACTCAATCCTAAGCTTGCAAGTTGAAGAAATATCTCAGAAGAGATAAATCAGAGGGAGGTTTTAAAACCTCACCATAAACAATGAATTCTGATAAATACTGCTTTGAATTACATACTCTGACAGGAGCTTCACAGAACAATATGTCTGAACGCAGGGTGGTGTTCTGACATAAATATGTTATTACATACACACTCTAAAACACTAACCCTATTATTAGGTAAAATAGAAACTAAAACACATAGCAACTGTTGGGATGACACACCAAACCGGAGTTCTTCAAAGTAATGTTCTATGTTAAATAAAATGTATGTCAAATAATTTTATAGAGTAAAATAAAATTATCTCAAAACACATATTAGTACTTTCAGAGTTTTGGTATACTCTACAAAAACAAAAGGTAATGGCTATATATATATATATATATATATACATTCTTACCCAACTTGAACCAAGTCTATTGTAGTCTCATGTCTCCCAATACGTTGTAAACAAATGAATATACCAATGCTAACAATAATGCAAAGTGATTTTACCTGAATGTTCTAGGGCTGGGAAATGTAAAAGTTATTCAAAAGACTTACAACTTATCCCAACTTTCAAAAACTCTGTGACTTTTTGCAACAATTCTTAGGCCTTTTGAGAACATTACTAAGCGTAAGCATGCAAAGCAATTTCTTTGACAAAGCAAAGCTCCATGAGCATCAGAAAACAACTTTG
The DNA here is from genome assembly GCA_007224835.1 of Danionella cerebrum. Lineage (NCBI taxonomy): Eukaryota > Metazoa > Chordata > Actinopteri > Cypriniformes > Danionidae > Danionella > Danionella cerebrum. The sequence continues at coordinate 75,640 of SRMA01025432.1, read as the reverse complement.
GTCTGGAAATCAAGATCCACAGTTAGCCGTGTCTCGATGAATCAGAAAACAACCCAACAGTAAAACAAACAAACAACAGTACGTATATCGAACCAGGCAACTTTCTGTAAATAAATAGCTAAGAAGAAAAATGCAGAGTATTTTTGATGAAAAAAAGATAAAAAAATAAGGAATAATATATCAGATTAAAATTCCAAATAACCAGAGTGTTTCCTTTAAACCCTGACACACTTTCACTCTTCATACGAGTTGTTTTATCTCTTCGATTGTTAAAGCTATGCTAGGAGATCCACCATAACCAGCAATAGTTTGGGGACCGAAACACGTAAAATGTGTGTCAAATGTGTAATAAGCTGTTATAAATGTATTTCCAAACAAACCGTTAACCTGAGGACTGCGTGAAGGGCGGGAACTTCTCGCGGGATGTTCTGTGCTCGATTGGTCGAGTCTGTTGCTGGCCAGATCAGCTGGCGGTCTGTTCGGTGTGACGGGGGTGTGGCACATCGCAACAAAGAGCTTAACACTCAAACAAGTAACCGCAGAAGTCCCACCAACCCCCATCTTTTACTCATTTCTACTTTTTTAAAGCCTTTGGCTTCTTTCTAAATCGCTTACATAGGAAACCGTGCCGTTTTGGAACGAGAAGAACCGTTTGCTGGACTACAGGCTATGCCAACAGCGACTTTTCTCTCCTGAAAGACTACAAGACTTTTATGAGCGATTACATCATGGGTAGCTTTTTCTGGGTGTGTTGCGTTTAATTGGAAGCAGATTTGAACATTTTTATTCTATGTGTTGGACGCAAACATTACAGTGGGCTCATGTTGTCTGCATGAATATCCATAGTTGGTTTACTAGCATCACCAAACGGCTTGGGCTTACGTATAAAGTTATTATACATCTGATATGTTTAGATAGTAACCCTGATGTAAATATGACCTTGTTGTAATTCTGATAAACTGTTTTAATAATTTGTGATGAGTTTGGTCATGCGTGCGAGGCGCGGGGGGAGAACTGTTGCTGTTTACCAAGCGCACTCGGTGGGCGTGACGATATTTACGATGCCTCGAACCTGGAATTACACTTTATAGCCTTTAAACGACTAGTTTGGGAAGCTATGGTATTATATAAAGCACACGCTATCACGTTGCAAGCCAACAAGTTGTCTCTTGGAGAGAAACCCGCGCGGAACACAATGTGCCCAAAGTGCGCGAGCGCGCGGTAGGAACCATGGGCAGGAACGGAAACTGACCTGTGTGCGTGCGTAGATGCGCTTTGAGATGGGACGATTTGCCATAAACTTTTTCACAACCTGAATAGTGGCATTTGTGCTTTTTCTGAGGAGCGTCCTGCTCGACTCGAGCTCTAAGTCTCTTTCCTCTTTGTCTGAGGGCAGAGTCGCCGGGGATGGAGCTGGTAGGTGTGGCAGAGTTCCCATCATCCCAGCTCGGTGCCGGTGCCGCGCTCTCCTCTTTAATTTTAGGCTCCTCGGCAAAACTCGCAGGGCTCTGCTGATTGAAATCCGCCAGAATTCTCGCCACCACAAAAAGAGACGAGTTGTCTTTCAAAGGCTCCTTGGGTTCTTCCCCGGTCCTCTGTGCAGCCGCAGCTTCGGGCTTGTTCCCTTTTGGCCCGTGCACAATTGCTTGGCTGGACATTGACACAAGGCACTCCGCTGCGAAGTGATCCATCCCGTCGGAGAGTGCACACTGTTTCTCTATGACATTCAGAGCCAGTGGCAGCAGAGCACTGGACTCAGTAGATCCCTTTGTGTGATGCTGAATAGGCAGCTCTCATAAGCAAACTCACTTTGCCCTCTCTCCTACCGGCTTTTCAGCAACACTGGCATCCTGCACGTGACTCTCCTTTTCCTCTAGAAACAAGTTTCCTGTGACGAAAGCTCGGAAAACTTGGCTTGGTCGGGAATCAAAACTACCATCGTGGCTGTAGTCCTCACAACGTCAAAGTGACAGTATGCTGAGCGCCGATTAGAGCCGATTGTATCCATGCTGGGGGCGTGGCGGCCGGTAGCGCTCGGTGACGTCACGGGACGAGGCGCGCGCTGATTGGATGACGGCGTGTCCCGGAGCGTGCTACCTTACATGCCCTTCCAAACTTTAGCAAAGTGTATATAAAGTGTGTGTGCGTGTATACAGATTCCTACAGCACTAAAATATTCCAAATGGGTACTGGTCCATCTTAATTAACTTATTTAAATGTTTTATTAGATTTATTATCAAAGGATGGTTCTTTATATAAGTAACAGGACTGAACGTAACAGGAATACTACGTTTTTAGCAAAGAATTGGCAAATACATGGTAAATAGTCACATGGTACACATGATTATAGGACCAGGAAATTTTGCACATTCAGCTATTTACCAAATGTGTAATTTGTTACACTAAACTAAACAAATCTCTGTAATACTTTGAGTAACATGATAATATTGTTCAAATGACGCTCCAAGATATAATCACAAAATCATTAAATATCTAAATAAAAAATTGAGAAAACATACCTTTGCTCTTCCCATGGCCTTCTAAAAATCTAAGTGATGCAACTGCCTGCTAAAAAACTTTTAACTCAGTTTTTCAGGAGGGGGATGAGTTCAGGAACAGGAATAAGTAAAAAGCTGGGGACGTGATTAAACTATTTTTTTTATCTAAGCAATTATAGATATTTGTGTAAATGCTTTTAAAACAAACATTGTATAAGGACTTACACAACAATGCAAAAGAAAGGTTCTTATTAAAAGATTTTAATGGTAGCATCAGAGACTGGGGACAAGCATTAAATCTCATCAATATTAACGTTGCAATACGAACAGTATGTAGTACACACGCACACAACAGCAATGTCTCTTATATCTTACATTATGCTAGTTGTCTCTTTACTAATAGTTTTAAAAGAAGTTTCTTCTAATTTTGAGATCCATAACTATTGAATATCAACTAGACATTTGTTCTATTTTTAGTAATTCTGACCAAATCAAACTTTCTCTTGAATGTACTCAGATCATTTCAGAGTCTCTCTTCATAACTCATTTAATAAAACCTTTCATGAACCCAGGTTTCAAAGACTTCTTTACAGAGCCCCATTATAAACAAGCATCACTCTTTCAGCAGTATTTAGAATGATAGACGCCGTAACAAAGCAGTGGTTGCTTCAATGCTGTTCTCTCTCTCCTAAACTGCCACAATGGCTCCATACAATGGAAACAATATGGAAAACTAAAATATTTATACAGCCGGCTCCAGACGCTCAAGGCCCTTCAAAGTGAGACAGACTGAGATTTAAGATTCCCAGACTGTACTGGATTCACACTCAACTGTGAGATGGAAGTTTCTTAATTTCCTGCTTTATGTAAAAGAGCTGAAGTGCAGAACGATGTGCAGATCTCTTCTGGGAAAGCATGTACTCCCTTTCAGTCCCGCACACAATAGAAGTCTCCGGAAAGATCTGAGTGTTCACTGGGAGAGAAGTGACATGGCATTCAGAGAGACATCTGCTTGTATTGCTTTACATTTTCTTTTGGCAGGAGAAGAGCAGCTTATTCTTGTGTTTCTTGCAGCGTTTTTCAGGAGAATCTTATCATGAGCCGTTTAACAATACGGCTGCACAGAGCAAATAGTTTTGAGCATCCCATTATTTCACCACTAGAGGTCGCATTTTCAAAACAAACTATTGTCCACATGATCAACCGAGTGGGACCAGTAACATCGAGATGCCCCAGACTGCACACAGGGTAAGCCCCACCCACTGAATGTGGAGCCCCGCCCACATCATCTCATTGATTGTACTCCCTAACCCCTACCCTAAGCCTAACCCTGTTTACCATGACATCACGATCCAACGTTCAGGGGGTGGGGCTTATCCCGTCTATAGTCTGCCTTCAGGGGTACTTGGCAATGTTAGCTTCTAGCATCAGGGATCTAGCATTCAAGAAACCAGTCTGAGATGATTCAAGCTTGACATGGAGCGTTCTTCTGCTGGAGGAAACCATAAGAAGATGGGGACACTGTGGCCGTAAAGGGATGGAGATGATCAGAACAATACTGTGACACAATGCTCAATTCCTTATAATAAGCCCGAAGTTTGCCAAAAAAAATATCCCCCACACAATTACACTACCACTACTAGCCTGAACCATCTCTGACCAATCTCCTCTGGCATCAACAAAGTATTTGCTCCCACAGGACTGGTACTTACTGGATTGTTTCTCTTTTTCTGACCATCCTCTGTAAACTCTATAGATGGTTCTGTAGTGAAAATCCCAGTAGAGCAGCAGTTTCTGAAATTTTCAGACCAACCCATCTGGTAGCAACAGCCATGTCACGTTTAGCCATGTTTGCCTTCAAACCCCATCCTATTTGAACTGCAGCAGATCGTCTTCACCATGTCTGCATGCCTCAATGCATTGAGCTGCTGCCGTGTGATTGGCTGATTAGAAATTTGCGTTAACAAGTAGTTGGACAGGTGTACCTAATAGAGTGGCCTGCGAGTGTACATGTATTTGAGCATGATGAACCCATACATTAGACTTTAAGTAATGTCAACAATTAACAAGATGATACTCTTAGTTTTAACACTGTCTCTGAGTCAGTTTAACTCTGAAGAGGCACCACATAGTGTATAAATAGTTTGATTAACTGAGCGAGCAGATTTAGAATTCATGAATCTTCTTTAATTATTAAACTATGATGTGATCGAATACGTATTAACTGAAGCGTGAGCACACACATGCTCCTGTGTCAGGGTCAGTTCTCTTTCCTCACAAACATGTTTCATGAGTCGACGGGATCACAGTCAGTTTCAGAACACTGAGATGACTCAGCTCTTTCAGGGGTATTAGCATGAAGCCATGGGTTCTGTTTGGAGTGCAGCAGAGCCTGGGAGGATTCCTGCATGAGGCCAGAAAACAGCTCTGGACTCGTGAAGGGTGTGCTAGGACAGAGCGACCGCAGTACAGGAGGAAGAGCCCTGCAGTGAAGGCCAGGACGCCCCAGAACACCGGCAGCACACAAATACTCCAGATAGGGACTGGGTCATGGACACTTTCACAGAACTCTATAGAAATATATGTCAAATAGTGATGAGCGTAGAGATACCTAAAGATCAAAGAGCCTCTGTGGAAATACAACAAGCGATTGTTTACAAAAACAGGTGAAAAAGAGAGAACAATTATATATGATACATATAAAATGTACGATAAATAGAAAGGCAGATCAACAGCTACACAGCACTGAAAAATCGAGAGACAGAACACTAATCAGAGAGACAGATAAAAATGAGTAGGGATGGTCAGACCGGCTGAAGGATGGTCAGACAGAGATTGGAAACTGGAGCTGTTTTCCCTTCGTGACTCACGTGGAGTGATGATGTGACTCCTTTCCCTCCCTGTTCAAACACAGCAGAACAATAACAAGGCGCCGCGCTGAGCGTCTCTCGTAATCATCACCTGACACCACGCGGACTCATCGTGAGCGACACACCTCCAGCGCTCGTCACGCTATACTCTCTGGGTTTCTTCTACTATCTGTCTGCTCGTGTGGAACTCTGTTTATCACTGAAGCTGTGGTTAAGCTTTGCTCTTCTCATCAAACCTTCCATTTCCCATCATTCATGCTACGACTCATTTCCTGTTCATCTTTAGACTGGGCCCGTCGTATGTTGATCTAGGACCAGTTTAGACTCTGCCCAGTTCTGACTCCAACCATCAAAAGAGAAACCACACAACTGGTCTCAGAACAGCACCCAAAATCAACTTTAACAAAAGCTCTCAGCATGAGCTTATAACAAATGAGCTTAAAGGGGAACCTCACCAGAGCCTTTTCCCTCCGAGCAGATGCCAACATTTCTATCCAGCTTCGAACGCTTTCTAGAAAGAGTTACGAGTAAGAAAACTGTAGATGGGAAGGTATATATCACCCGAAAAATAGATCGAGAGAGCGAGACAAATCAAGTAGAACATATATAGAGAGAGATTTAACATGAGATATACAGTGGTACCCCGAGATATGAATGCTTCGAGTTACAAGATTGCGAACATTTCTTCTCTATTTTCCACTTGTTTGTCTCACATCGCGCTGCACTTCCGCGTCCTTTCTCTGTTTGAAGAAAGTGTGCTTTGAGGGGCTGATACGCCTTAAAACGAATACGAATTGTTCGAAATACGAATGTCACCCTGGAACAGATTAGTTTCGTATCTCGGGGTACCACTTGTATTGATTTTGAGATATACAGATCCATCAGAAAATATATAAAAAGATAGACAGAAAAATAGAGAGAGACAGACATATCCAACAGAAAATATATACAGAGAGATTCAATAAAAAAATACATGAATGGAGAAACAGACAGATTTAACAGAAAATACATAGAGCGACAGAAAGATTAAACAGAAAATATACAGACGGAGAGTAAGACAGATCCAACAGAAAATATATTGAGAGAAAATGATTCATTCATTTATTTTCCGAACCGTTTATTCCCATTTGAGGTCTGCTGGTGCCTATCTCCAGCGCACATTGGGCGAGAGGCGGGGCTACACCCTGGACAGGTCGCCAGTGCATCTGAGACTGACAGATTTAACAGAACATAGATAGATGGAGAGACAGACAGATCCTTAAAAGAAAGTGTTTAGCATCGATAATTAGATCACGTTAGACCTGAATGATCAAATTCAAAATGCTTGTTTCTTCTGCTTCCAAACCTTCAAGGCTTGGAGCGATCTGCAAGAGAAACAGAATCCCTTCTGAGATGTCTGACCTCTGCAAATACCTCTTGGAGATACCAAGTTATGTTTGGTGAAGGAATCAAACACTTGACTGGAATAAAAGCAAATGAGTTTATTACGTTTTTACCCATAGTCAATCAGCAGGGGTCATTCTCATGTGGAAATGCCGAGACGAGTGAAGCTGTCGTGCTTCTCAGAGTCGAAACTGCAGTTTATTTAATCAATGTTCAGAGCTTGGCTCGGGCCCAGCTGAATATTCAGGTTACACGTGCCATGAGTTATTTATACACTTGTCTGTCTCAGCAATAAAGCGGTCAACTGACATTTACAGCTCAGGTTATTACCGTAAAGTCGCTGCTGTGACCTCACGAAATCTAAGATTCAGACCTTTACAGGAAGACTCCAAATGAACTTTGCTTTGGCGTGGATTATTAAAAAAAAAACAGTTGGTTCTTCCTTCCGTTGGATTAATGAGCGACTGAACTATGGTCCATGTCTGATTTGGTCGAGTAACTTTTATCAGGTAACTTTATTTGAGGCAGCAGACATTTGTAGGCGGTGCACTGGCTTCCATTTGTTAGAAAACTACAATTGTTTGGAGGATTACAGGTTGGTCAATTCCCAGTTGGCAAACTAATTTGGCTCTGTCACTAACTCTGTCACTTAACCAGCAGTGTATACAGATACATGTACAGACTGCATGAGCAATGATTTTATTTATTGATTTATAAAGCACCTTCCACCACCAGTCAAGAAGGCCCAAGGTGCTGTACACAAGGAGAACAAAAACAGAGCACGGTGTAATAGTAAGGCATAAAAAGAATAAAAGACATAAAACCAAGCAAAACAATTTTAGAACAAGGATAAACACCATTAAAACAAATTTAAAACAGAGATAAAAAAGCAACATAAAGTAGAATAAAAAGCTAGGCTGATGCTAAAAGACTGTAGTGGAGGAACAATTCTTTTTTAAAACACTCCAAAAGCGTGATCTCCCTAATAGCTGGTGGCAGCTGATTCCATAGTTTGGGAGCCAACACAGCAAAAGCACGGTCCCCCCTGCCCTTACGTTTGGTTCTGGGCACCAGTAGCATACGCTGATCTGCGGAGCGCAAGGACTTAGTGGGAGAGTATTTTAAAACCAAACTGGATAGGTAAGGAGGAGCCATCCCTGCCAGTGACTTAAAAGTAAAAACCAGAATTTTGATAAAAATCAAATATTGCACTGGGAGCCAGTTCAAAGAAGCCAAGATCGGAGTTATGTGGTCAAACTTTTTTGCCCCACAAATTAATCTAGCTGCTGCATTTTGGACCAGCTGCAGCCTGTCTAATGAAGCTTTAGGTAGGCCAGCATAAGTGTTCAAAGTCCATAGGCTTCCTACAAAACAGTTCCACCCTTGAATAGTAAACAGCATCAGGATGTCTCACATTAGCTAACTACAAAAGGGACTGAACTGCTGCTGAGTGCTCCAAAGCTCTGAAAAATTTCCCCTAATAAATTTCTGATTCCAGAGGAAAAAAGAAGAGGCATAGTATTAATGTTGCTTGAGGTCCAGTGTAAAGTTTCCACAAACAGTGAAGGTTTTGGGGTGATGTCTATTGCTGGTGCTGGTCCACTGTGTTTTCTAAAGTTTACAAGAAAGCATTACAGCTTCCTGCTGTTTACCAACTTTATGGAGATGTGGATTTCCTTTTTTAACAGCACGTGACACAATGCTAAATCTACTACTACCTCGTTTAAGGACTATGGTATTAATTGGCTGCAAACTCACTTGACAAAACCCTTTTGAAAAGAAAAACGCTACTATTAGAACAACCTGGGGTCTCATGAAACCTGAGCAGTGCCACAAACTGATCCACTCTGTGTCACCGTTGTGTTAGTTGAGTGTTCATTATCCTTTTTGTACTGAGTTTAATTAAATCAAGACTGCTGAGTGGAAGAAGTGGACCTTTGGGGCGGAGCCTAATATTGGATGAATTGTCTATCTAAAGAGGGAGGCTGGAGGTTTGATTCGAGGAAAGCATCGCGCAATGTGGGCGTGACACACCCAGTAGTGACTGACTCACATACTCACTACAGTAATCCCAATTAAGACAAAATGGCAAAACATAATAACGTAATCCATGAAAGTAATTGTACCTCCATTTAAGTGTTTTTTGTGAAAACTGTGGCTTTTGTGAAAACTGCACCAAAATACCTCTGACTCATCCTGCTCTACAGACTCAGATCAAGCTTCTTATAGGAAGCCCCGCCCACAAACCAACCGCGCAAGACAGACAATCAAACATGCACAATTACTCAAAGCAGACCACAGTCGTTCCAAACTGCAGGATTGACACACTGGATTGAAAGTGGCGACTGTTTGCTGAGGCTAGCGGTAATTCACACCGAAACAAAGCTGCAGGGAAAACAATGCACACAATGCAGCCAAAGAGAACACTCCAGAGCCGATACGGGGGCAGGGGAGCTCTGCTCAGAGGAGGATGAGGAAACCTTCATCTCTCTCCACCGAAGCGCAGTGTTTGACCCCAGGCTCTGCATTAACACGCCCTGATGATGTCATGAGCGCAGGACCTATGATTGACCTCTATTCAGACTCGGAGATAAACGTACAGTGCAGTGTTGACATTAACCTACATCACACAATGGCGCGGCTGTAAGAAAACACACATGATGCACTCATGGAAGGACTTTGAAAACTGCAATCATTGCTCATGCAGTCTTCAGTCATGTTTTACTAGCCTTAGTTACAGTGTCTTCACCAAATATTAGTCAAAGATTAAATAAATCTCATCCACTCAAGTGTAGGATTTGGTGAAATGGTGTAAAACTGAGAGAAACTGCTTGACCTCTTTATGGAGGGCTGTCTGACGTTTAAATGCACATTAAAGAAAAACATCACATAGAAATACACTGCAGTCATCTGCCATCTTTCGACTGACTTTTCCTCATTCCTATAGCTAGCTCCTCCTCATTAGCTGTGTGTCTAGCTCCTCCCCACTGCCTGTTTGTGTAGCTCTTACCTACCATTTAGTGATCTGAGAAGCTCTTCCTCACTTCCTGTCAGTGTAGCTCCCCGCAAAAATGGTGTTTGTAGCTCCTCCCAACTTCCTGTCACTGTAGCTCCTCCCACCAACCTGTCAGTTTAGCCTCTCCCCACTAGTCTGCGTAACTCCTCCCCAACTCCTGTGTGTCTAGCTCCTCCCCACTGCCTGTTTGTGTAGCTCCTACCTACTAATTAGTGATCTGAGAAGCTCTTCCCCACTTCCTGTCAGTGTAGCTCCCCCAAATAACAGTCTTTGCAGCTCCTCCCAACTTCCTGTCAGTGTAGCTCCTCCCGCCAACCTGTCAGTTTAGACCCTCCCTACTAGTCTGCATAGCTCCTCCCCAACATCTGTGTGTCTAGCTCCTCCCGACTACCTGTTTGTGTCGCTAGCTGGAGTATATTTACAGTGAACTTGGATAGCTCGAGGAGAACCAGTGGCAAGAGCTTTTCCAAAGTCATTTTCCAGGACCTGTAGTGGTCAACTGTTACATACAGTGATTTTACCCAATTAATTTACAGTGATATGTATTTCCTGAAGTTTTTTTGTGGCACAATCCGTAATGACACTGTAGCACTGACCCCAGGCAGTTTTATCATAAGGTAAAACTTGACCCAACATCAAATTTGCTGATCACAGCCGATGTCCATAACACATAGAGATATGAAAAGGCAAACAGGCCATGGCCTCTACAGCAGCTAACCAGAGCAGAGATTACCCAGCAAATCCTTCTCAATCCTACAGAGGTCACGGCTGGATTTGAGGTCAAACTCACACTTTAAGATCGTTTCTTACTTAATTAATACAGTTTTAATTTAATCGTGTTTAAGAAACAAAGGAGTGGATTGTTGCTGGGGTTTTTTTTTTCAGAAAGCAGGAAATGTTCCCAGGGCATTTCAAACAAACCACCATAAAAACAGGGAAAACATGAATATAAAAAGACCACAAACTCTTTGGGGAATCTTTAACACCATATGTCTGGATGGTAAACAAGTATATTTTGAAATTTACCATTCGAAACAAAGCTGTGGTCATGAAATGCCTGAAAGACATCTTCCAGTACTTGTGTTCTTCTTGTGCTAAATATCCCAGAGGACTGTGATGATTAAGATTATATCTAAACTTCACATGTCATAAATTAAACGTCAACCTCACCCTTGTTGCGTAACAGATTCTGTGGCATATATATATATATACTGTTTCTGAGAGTACGCTATGGTTGTAATGCATTTGTTATAGCCTTGAATCCATTAGTCCATCTGACACTTTTGCAGGCAAATACACAAACATTAGGAAAACAACTCATTGTAAAGTGTTTTCTCTAGCTGGAACTACTGAGAAAAGAAAGTCAAGGCACTTAAATCCACTGTTGGCCCTGATCACTTCCATTGAGCCGAGTCAAGTCACGTTGAATGTATTTCTGTAGCACTTTTATGCAGATGCTCCAAAGGAGCTTCACAGAAAGATTAACTTTTTATCAATCAATCAATATTTTCAATCATGCTCAGATTGCACAGACAAAAGGCTGTTAAGCAATGGAATGACATCATGAAAGGGCAAGCTGGACTTTAGCATCTCTATAAAACTTCCTACAAGTGTTATGTCTTGGATAACCGTGGATCCAAATACTCTACAAGCGGCTTTTCTTATAACAAGTGATTAGTAAAAACTCTATGCAGAGATGGGCCACATAAAATAACAGGAGAAAGCAGCAAAAATTCATCCTTATGATGTTAAATTTACAAAAGGAAAAAAAAATTGTACATAAAATTTAATTATTTTTTCCTTTAAAAAATTCATACACAAAAGGGTTGCTTTTCAATATTCAATTTGGGGTCTGACATGAAACATGCTAAAATTAATTTTGTTTGGTGTCGCCTATAAATACTAGACATAATATGGCCCACTTCTGTCTGTTGTATCGATACAACACCACATTGATTAGAGTACCACAATCTAATAAGCTAATAAACAGAAAACTTCCGCAAAGGCCTTTAAATGGTCTTCCAGTCTAGATGCATAGTCTATTAAACCACGGGGAACACTGCTCACTGGTCGTTTAAAATATGATAATAGACACCTTGCAGAAGGTGCTTTGTGTCCAACCACATTAATAGAGGAAGGAAAAGGGCAGGAAAAAGTGTACAAACAATACGGACAACCACACCATGGAGAGGATTGTGAATCAAAACCCATTAAATTAGATTCACATAAAACGGAATGCAGCTGGAATCAATGTTTCAAACCACCAACATATGCAAGACGTGGGTTTCTTGAACAAAAGACAGCTCCAGAAGCATCTTGCCTGATATATAAACAAAAAATTAAGATGCCAAAGTCTGGAGGCACAGTATCCATGTTGTTTGAGACCCAGCGTAAATTTCTATGGTCAGTTTGTGTGGCATGTCATCTGCTGGTGTTGGTCCACTGTGTTTTCTGAAGTCTTAGGTCAATGCTTATCTAGATCATCTTTCTTGTTTTTCTAATGCTCACCAACCTCATGGAGATGTAGATGTACATTTTCCAACAGGATTTGGCACCTGGACACCGTAGCTTCTGTTTTTAATTGCAACAAACTTTTTCGTCATATTCTAAAATCATGACCAAAACCTGTATCGAATTTAAATGACTAAGAATGGGTGTCATCCCTCTTGAACCCTGCATTAAACACACTTGTTGGTTTGATAATGTTCAAAAAAGTAGATATTGTTTTGCTGCAACCTAATGCTGCGGGGTAATTAAATGCTTTCTTTAAAGAGCATGTATTTAGAGGTTTAGTGGTGAAAGCACGTGAAGGAACTTAAGCAATTCTTTATAATGAAGATTATTTTTTGTGAGTACCATCCTTTCGCTCCAGTGACTACCAGAGAGACCTTTGGCGTCCTTATCTTCCCCTCAGACCCAAAACAAAAGCCTCCCCCATCGTGAGCACATTCTTCTCCGCTTGTTGTGACCGCTGAGCACCGGGTCATCGGGTTCAGTGGTGGGCGAGGCTCAGTTCGGCTTCCCTGCCTCTTTCACTTCACCGAAACCTCTTTATTTCCTCACAAAAAAGCAGCATCCCCCTCTCCGTGTGCCTGTCCTCGAGTGACCCGCTGCTGAAGCGAGCACATCCCGTTCCTGGGTATTAATAGCCCCGTTGCGTCACCAAACAAACTGCGCGGCTAGACACGCGATGCTAGGCTAGCAACGCCTCACAAGACAACAAACACCTCATAAAACACATTTCTGTCAGTCATAGGGTTGTCCGAGCGTCTTTAGTGATGTATAACCACGAGCAAAAGGTTACTAAACTGTTAAAAAGAGCATGTCTAAAAGTTTATGTGTTGCGTGTTTACATGTTTTAGCTTTAGATTGACTATTAAGTCGACTTCAAACCTTAGGTCAATTCACGAGAAGAATTCATATGAAATAGAATTAGCTTTAAAGTTAAAAATGTATTTTTAAAGAAAAACGTTTAAAAGTGAGTTCTGTTATAGTTTTTTTCAAGTTCTTATTAAGTTATTTAATTAATTAGTAACGGACAAAACGATTCACTGTTGTGTCATCACTCTTAATAACACCTAATTAATTTTGAACCTAATTTTTTTTCCCAAACCAAAATAAACATAACTTTTGTAGAAATTAATAAACAAACTATAAAAGAACATTGTCTTCAAGCAAACTCACTTTTTTGCAGCATTAACTTCCTCTAATCGTAGATTTTTGCACTGCCAAATGTTTTTGTTCTCAGTTGGAAAATGTGCACAAATCTCCAATGAGGCTACAGAGCGAGCTACATTAATCCGAACTGAGATTTAGTACAAAAAAAGAGAGAAAAATTTCTTCAAATAAACCATTTTTTTCCGAGACATAACTTCCGCTGATCGCAGTTTAGAATGCACTTTTTTGTTTGGGCTTTCAAAATTGTAAAAAAAGGAACATAAATTTTTCTGTCACAAATCTCACGTGAGGGCGGGGCTTAACAGCTGCTCACTCGTATTGGCTAGTGAGACTGGCACTGGTAGCAACATTCAAAACTGCGACCAACGAGTCAAGAATATGCAAAAAAAAAAGGTTTATTTAGTTTTGTTAGTTTTTTTGTTTGTTTTTACAAAAACTTTTTATTTTCAAAATATTTTTCTTTTTTTTTTTCAAAAGTTTCATCATATATTTGGCACAAAAAAGTTAAAAGTAAAGTTAATTGCCGACCACTTCATAAAGCTTTGTTTACACTGTTATCATATCACATGCCTGCAAAACTAATAAAACACTAACTGCTGCACCACATTAATAACAAAAAGAAGGCACATTTAGATTTAGACAGACTAAAAACTTTGTAGTCACTAATATTCTAGACAATAAATAATATAATTCTAGAGCCAAATTTTTTAAATGTGCATCCTGAATCCATTAACAACCAGACAATGCAAAACTCATTCACATTCTGGAAGTACTTAAATCCAAGACTGGATGTGATGTGGGGAGTAATATTACCACCCAAATGTTTTGCAAACCATTTGAAAACTACAGATTGTTTTCAGAATGAAATATATTCTTTTTCAATGGAATAATTCCTACTAAAAAATAAATACTTTTTGGTCACTATCATGTGATGTACCGGTAATTGCGCAACAGTGGCAGACATTGCTGACAACACAAACACTTGTTCACGGTCTCTTCCTGTCGATCATGTAATTATGGTTAATGGTTGTTTTGAAAATATGACCCCAGTGACATGTTTGCTCCAAACCTCCATCTACATTGCAACCTTTTTCCACAGTCCAGACACTGCAACTTTCCTTGTGAAACTATTCAGCAAATTCTAGTATGTTCTAGTGATGTGTCCTCATCAGAGATGCATATGAAGTTGTGTTTACATATGTTTGTTCATGTAATGTGTTTAATAATGTAATCCTTTTCTGAAAAACTCTCTATACCTCCTTAGCTCCTCACACACAACAATCAGGTGAAGCTCCTCCCTCATTCATCTCCATGAAAACAGACTGGGAAGGTAAGATTCTACAATGTCACAAGATTTATTTCCCTTCTGTGTTGCATTAAGTTTTCACAAAGATCTTACATTGATGATGGATCATGGTGGAACGGGAAATTCGCATCATGGATGTGTAGTCTGAGGAATGTTTGCAGTAGTACCTTGTAGAATCTATGTCACGAAGGATTGAGGCAGATCTGAAAGGTAGTAAGATGTACCTAATAAAGTGGCTAAGAGTTGCAAAAGTTTATAAAGATGCAGCAAAAAAATCCACACAGTGGTTAAGTTCTTGTTTTGAGTTCCCTTTCCGAGTTTTTTGTTCGTCCTAATGTGATTGGAGATGCTAATTTATGTGCAGGAGAACCCTGCAAACAACTGGCAACCCATCCCTCAAAGAAAAACAGACAAAGATGGAGACGTAAGAGATAATAAATAATGATGGCGATGGCGAATGGTGCGACAGACCGCTTGCCTCTCAAACCTCTGTCTGTCTCTCTAATGTAACCGCAGCTTGTCTCGCAGGGCAGACCAGTGATTATGAGAGAGCGGCAGGAGTGTGTTCAGCGGTGGGGGAGTTAGACGGTTAGGCCTCGCCTCGCCCAGACAGCAGGCACCATGCAAATTACGGCACAAACTACAACCTAGAATTCACAGAGCGAGAAAGAGAGAGAGGTCCATGACTAAATCACCCATTGACTGCTGCGGAGCTCTGGAAACCACCACAACTAATCATTTTAATGAACTGCTCGCCTCGATCAGCCGCGGTACAGCAGAAAAACTAGTTGAGACATCATGATGATATTTTAAAAGTGATCAATAGAAAGCTAATTACAAGGCTAGCCGTGCAGCGCAGTGCTAGGATTGTTTTTCTGTTTGCTTACACTGCTTTTTGTTTCCCCATGTTCTCAATAAAACTCCCAGTTCCTGTTCATGTGTTTAGAGATTGTGTTGCACAAGTCTCAGGGACATTAGCACATTGTGTAGACATGAACATGACGTACAGATTGAGCTAATGATAGAGAGGACGGGGTGGTTCTACTGGTGTCAGCAAGCTTTTGCTGATGTTATGTCTGTTGCTAGGTCGTTGCTAGGGTCTTGTCCGATTTTTTTGTCTGAGCTTTGAATCTAGTGTTCTAAATTATTATGCAAATTATAGTTTTTCCTCATTTACATAAATAGATGAACAAAACTGAAGCAGAAAGCTGGGGGTTTAGCCTCTCTGGCATTTGTTTGGGTTTCAGGGCCGTAAGTACTCAACACTTGATAAAACGAGTATATTAAATAACATTAATGAAAAATCACAAATATTATTCAGTGAGCTGTCAATCACAATCTCACTAACCAACAAGAGCTAACCGTTGTTAAGCCCGCCCCCAAGAGAGATTTGTGTCGTAAATAAAAATGAAAGCACAAACAGTGGCAGAGCATTCAAAACTATATATATATATATATATATATATATATATATATATATATATATATATATATATTTCCAATTTGCTGATGATGTTTTTAATGAAGATATTTCCATTGCCTCGCCCATTTATTTTCAATGGCTATAAAAGTCAATGGTTAACCTTTAATCCATTCTAGAGCCTCTAGACGTTCAAATACTTTTGCACAATGGTTATTATGTTCTTGCACAGACTGCTAACCTCCACAAGTTTTCAAGGTTCGCAGTTTGAGCTATGATTTTCCAAAGTTTGACCCTTTTAAGTCAAAGGATTTCCGAAAATTCCTTTACTGGTACAAATCTGAAGAGATATAGGCGCTCAAGTCAGACCAGATTGGATGTCTTGGTGGGTGTAGCTTGAAAGGTCTAAGAGGAGATTAAAAGAGTTGCTAAAGTATTCAAAAAGTTTCCTCTTTTGCTAAAACCCACTTCTTTTCCTCCACACAGTTCTCCAATCAGCTAGACACAGTGAAAGTAGGTCAGATCTTTATGAAATGGGGCGTCTCGTGTTATTTTTCACTCACAATATGTGTTTTAGATAACAAATGCAACTTTGAGGGTTCAGCTGAAGGCTAGGCGTAGATCTCGTTTCTGCAGATCGCACATGGCACGTGTTAATCTGATCCAGCCACCCGAGCAGGTAGATTCTGTCCCCTCTGCTGAAGCATAGCCAATTACCACATTTCCTTCCCATTTGTTGAGTCCCCCTCCGCTCACACGCCATCTGTGCCTCACATAATGCATCCACAGATCATGTCCTGTAAGTACAGACCAGGACGGTCATCATCCGCAAGATTGGCTTCCAGGACTCCCTTCCATGGGGTTCCCATGGATCATCGTGAAGCCTTTACGGTTTTAAATTCAATATAAAAGCCTATTTGTTTCATTTGGACATTCATAAAATGATGATCTCTATATCCGGTGAGTTAATCTGCTAAATGGCACCTCTTTATTTAAAAAGTCCTCACATTTTTCATTCCATTGAAACTTGTTTGCTCTGAATGTTTGATTAATTACAGAGGAGCCAGTACAAACATTTATTTTCTACTTGAAGGTAAATGATTGATATTAAATGTTTTGTCATTTTAATCCATGCTCAAATGTCATGACACGGCGGTTCCTCGAAAAACAGCTCCTTTCCAAAAACATCTTTGAAAATATCAGACCCTGGACTTCAGAGTTCAAATATGGATCAAACTGGTTTGAATTTAAAAGAACTCTTTAAAAGATGATTGTACAACAATAACAAGCATTTGTTGTACTTCTGGGATCGGAGTCAATGAGGCGTGCTCAGCTACAATGTCCTGCATGCACGGTGCCACTCCATAGCAACCAGACTGTTTACCATAGCAACAATTTTGGCCTTCCTGTATCTCAGCTTTGAAAATCATGTGGGTTGGTTTAGTGATGTAGGAACTTTATGTCACTAACCCCTCCAAAGCAAACCAGACTGTTCACGATAACAGCCAGTTGACCTATCGCTATCTCAGCTTTTGTATACTTTAGAGACATAACAGTCGTTTATTTCACTCAGAGTGACACAGGGAACGATGTACTATTGGACACTTCATATGTATATTTCATATTTGACACCCTAGTAACCAAATCAGCAAATCTGTAATTCAGCTTTCAAAAAATATTAGGGACTTGGTCTAAATTACTCAAAGTGAGAAAGGTAACTTTTCATCACTGATTCTGCCCTAACAACCATATGGTTCACCGTAGTAACTAATACCTATATCTTTAGCTCAGCTCAGGAAAATCAATGATATATGGGGTATAGATTATATCATTCATAATCACAAGGGGAACATTTTTGTAAATATTTTTTTTACAAAACATCAAAGTTTGTGTACAAATATTAGTGAAAACGACATCAGTGGACACAAAACTTCAATATCATTGAGCACTGCACTGAAATTGACTCTCACTCTTTATAACTACAGATTTTTTAATAACCATAAATACACTTTAAACAATGTTTTGATACACTTTGGCAACATGCTAATCTTTTTAGCATAAGTCTATGGTGTTATCCATTCAAATTATTAGCATTACGGCTATCATTTTTTTGCCGGAAGAAAACGTTAACAACTCAACAAAAACAAATAATTCAACTCACTGATGAAGAAAATTTGCAAAACTGTGAATGATGTTTATATACAGAAACGAAGAGAGGAAAATGTTCAACACATGAGGAAGAAAAGAGCAGCTGTTGATTGGCCACACATTGGTTAGACGCACAGATGACACACAAGAAAATAAATGTGTGTTAAATTAAGCAACTACTACACATTTGAAGGCACTTTTATGATTACATCGTCCTGATCATTAAAGTGCCATCACTACTTTCTTTCCAATTGTTATAGAACATGATCTACATGAATCTTCTTGAGGGATACTGTTGATGCTGGTAATAATGGTAGGGGAGAAACTCAAAAAAGGCTGCTTTTCATCTGACCAGAGAAGGCTGATCTCAATTCTAATCGTTTCATCTCAACTGTTGCTGAAAAACTTGGGGCTGGTGCTCCAAAGATAAAAACCATTGTCTCCAGTGTCCCCTCCACCCAAATCCTCTGCGGAGAACAAGATAACTACCCCCTGCCTCCACCTTGAAGGCAGCAATGTCCACTTTGGTTGTTCCAGTGGGAGATGGCTTTCTTTTCTTTGGAGTCCCCAGCTGCTACGTCACAACATGCATGGCTAACTGAACCCCCCCGCATATGAACAAGAGCCTGTGGGTAACATGAAGCACAAGGCGTTTGTGATTTGTTAACATGCAGCACAATCTGCCAGGTGGCGCTGAAAGCTGGCCACAAATCACCCAGAAGTCGAGCGGAGTCATGTGACTTACAAGCTCAACTACACACTGACCCACATTCAGCTCCTTCATTTAGCAAATGACATCTTTGGCTCCGCTAGAAACATCTTAACTGATGATTTGTGAATGGCATATCAAGGTTTTGCTCTTCAACGTGTTTTTGTAAAATTTATGAGAAGCTGAAAATGATTAAGTTGCTGCAACTCGATAACAAAGAGCCAACCTTTGGTGCAGATTAACAAATATTGACCACCAGTGTTTGCCGTCCACAACGATCCCAGCTCTGTCTTGTAGTGTGAGGCAGCTAAGCGAGGCAGTGTCAGATCCTGGGGAATTACACTGTTCCATGTGTTTACTATGAGGTCAATAAGTATTTGATCACCCTGAGATTTTTCCAGCTCTTTAGAAACCATGGAGGGGTTTAGAATATTCAGCACAGGTGCATTTTCAAGTGAGAGACAGAATCTAAAAAGATTAATCCAGAAATCCTGTTTTTATGATCAATTATTCCTAAGCAATTTTGGAATTGCAGGGAAAACCGCAGTAGACGAAGGAAGCATGGCGAGAACATGCCAACTCCTTCCAGGAAGGTCACCGACGAGCCTCAACCGGCATCCTTCTTACTGAAAGGCCACCGTGCCACCCAAAGATGATCACTTGAGTCAAACATTTATTATCTCCAAGATGTCTGTGTCGTCAAGAGTATTATTGGCCGCGCCCACGTCCACGAGATAATAACTTTGTGTAGGGTTTGGGGTATCCTTTCATAAAATTCTAAGATAACATGAGTGGTTTAGGTCTGGAGACTGGCAATGCCATTCCAGAACCTTACCGATATTCTTCTTACAGAGTCACTGCTTGGTTTTCCTGGCTTTGGGTCATTGTTATGTTGGACAACCCAGCCACGAGCCACCTTTAAGGCTCTGACGGAGGTTTTTGGAAGACATACAGTTTGGAAGATATCCCTAGAGTATGATGCTTGCACCCCCATGCTTCACTTTATGGATGGATTTGTTAGGATGACACTCATCAAGAACCTTCTTTACGACGCATGATTTTAAACCATATTAAAATATGAGTATATTACTGATAAGAGCCTTGGAAACCTCAGGAGTTTCTTATGTCGATGCTCTTCATCACGTCATCTCTTTTCTTCAGCTTTTGAAAAGTGTGAAAAAAGCAACAAGTGGTGAACCTCTAAATACATTTTTAATACAGCTCCAATGAAAAGAGCATTTTTGGCCGCATCTTCTGGCTCTCCTGACGACATACGTTAGACTGAAAGAGATGTTTACACAGCTGACTTGGGGATGAAAGCCTGAGCGTTTTCTCCTACTTTTTTTGCCAACGCACGTCACTCCCAATTGACTCGAGGGAGCCGACTTTGCATAAAGTCTAGCACCAGAGGGGCCGTTGGAAACCTTTACTCTGGGGAGAGAAAGAACTTCCGCCGGAGAGATTTCAAGGTGAATTGAATGCAGTGTTGACAGGATGCAGGTCAAAGTGTCATCTACACAATAATCTGACATTAGGTTTATTTACACAAAAAAAAAACCCTTTAGGAGTGCCCCACACCTCAAAATCCATCACAAGTCATCACTTCTGAACCAACAAGCAAGAGGAAGCCACTTCGGAGGGATTTCCCGAGTGTCCTGTTTGGGGGCTTGACCTTTTGTCCAACTTTGTTTGCCATGCAGAAAAGGGATTGAAACTCCCAATTACACGCTTCAGCAGGGTTCCACTTTCCCTAAACTTTAAGAGGGGGATTCCTGGAATGTGGCAACCCTCGGGGAGAGTTTCCAAGAACTGTTTATGCTAACAGTGAGGGTGCATGGTGCAGAAGACAGACGAGGTGACGGCTACAGACAAGGGGGTCAGATTGGTCATGGACAGAAGCAGGTGTTTGTTGCTATTAAAAAAAAAATGTATTTGCCTAACTTCAGAGGCTAAAGATGTGCTAAACCCTTTTTTCGTGGACAAACTGTTGATTGAACATTGTAGGTATAAGTACTTGCAGAGGCAGAATTCATGTTGCTCATTAGAAGATCAAAAACTTATTTCATGCAGTAAAATAAAATAAATTATGATCAATGTGCATATGACGTTCCTGCAAGACAGCCCAATAATTTACAAGAGGCTTTTTTCCAAGGAGAAAGTTCTGCTTTACCAACAGAGAAGATAAAGAACCTCATTGACAACTACCTCAAGAGACTTTAGGCTGTCATTGATGTTAAAGGGGGAATACAGAATATTACGTGCTTTCAATCAGGGTCATTTGGAAAGTTTCTGTTGTCACTATGATTGTTTACAAAGAGTAAACAAAGTTGTTTGACTGTGTTAGTGGTTGAGTGAAGCCTAGTTTTTGTGTTATTCATATTTTCTGAAAAATGTTATTTGTTATTTGACAGTTATTTAAGCAATATTCCGACCAAGTGTTTGGTGTGGAACACCAGTTTAGCTGCTGGGGCCCCTGGCAAGGGAAGCATCATAAAAATGGCACCTAAACATCTGAAGAATATGTCGTTATCTCTCCTCCTCTTGCCTAGAGAGTACACAGGAAGCAGCTCAGAGCAAAACAAAGTATTGATAAGAATACTACAATATTTTCTTATCATTCGTGATAAGCCTTTGTATTGTTAACAAGCAGAATCGATACAGAAGAGTGTAGAAATAAGCAGTAAACACAAATAAAAGAGTGAATTTTTATTGCCAAACTTGGGAAAAACTCAACTTAAAATAAAATTGTAACATCATTAAATAAATGATTATGGCCCAGTTTCACATGAACCTACTAGCCATGTTCCCACAAGATGAAGGAGTGTCCCGATGCAGTTTTGGATTAAGAGGAAGGGTGATGTATATCGTATCGTAACATGATATTGATAGATATTTTTAATCAATATAAAAATAATTAAGAAAAGTAGGAAGCAAAAGACACAAAGCTGTCATAACAATACTTTTTTGCACTTTCAGCATCGGAATAAATCAAACTGAATTAGACTCAAAAATGAATTTCTCTCATTTCTATAAGAAGAGAGTCTCAGGAAAAGCCTGTGATCCGCTTGGAAACGGCACCACTCATGTGTTTACCCAAAACATCCTGTGTAATTACAGTAGCTCCCTCATGAGAGCGATACGACACCTCTCCCAGTCTGTCTCTCAAGTTGGGTTCCCTCCCACTCGCCCCTACCCCCACAAATACACACAGGAAACCGGCTGTAATCCTCATTACTGTTGTTTTATAGCTTTGTAAGGGCTTGCTGAGCTGCAGTTACTCAACCGAAGCACTTTATAGAGCATCTGACACTTAAAAATGTGTCTGCAAACAGATTCTACAGCTATGTGGACAGACTGGATTAATAAACAGTGTAATTATGATCCAGGGCTGTAACAAAACTCACATTTGTACAATACATACCAACGTCAGTGGTAAACAGGGAACGGTCGAACTTTCATGGCTGTGGCCTACTTTGTCAGTGTGAGTTTCGTACATCACATTGAGGCTTGTATTTCACATCTGTTTTCTAGTACATGCTGCTTTGTAACATAAAACGCTTCCTGTTGATGGCACATTCAACTAAAAACAAACGTAATCCCTTCTATCAGTTAAAACAGAAAATCCTGATGTTTTCCGCATTACAAAACTGCTCTAGTGGCCTGTAATGAACTTTGGTTGTTAGCGAGCAGGTGGCTGAACGTTTAGGTTAGCACGCAGAGCTAGCCAGCCCTAGCAGTTTCGTTTAATAAAGGATCTCTACATCCAAACGTTTGTAATGTGAATCTTGAAAGTAATTATTCCCTTTGCTGG
>SRMA01025432.1:0-46927 GCA_007224835.1 Danionella cerebrum | reverse complement strand
CCCGGAGGAAACCCACGCAAGCACAGGGAGAACATGCATATGATTCTCATGACATGATTATTATATATATAAAACACAAAACATTCAGGAATAAATTACTGAAAACAAATGGTAGAGAAAGAACAATTAGTAACAATTAGACATTGAACAAACAAGAAATAATAAACTTTAAGAACACTGTTTAACCATTGTCAATGTTGCTTCATTTTTGTGTATTTTTATTCCCTTTATCTTTACATTTTATTTATTTTAACAATGCTTTTTTATACATTCACTAAATATCTAATATCAATGAGAATGGGCCACTGAAAAAAAGAACTGATGGAATATTATTCATTGTACTGGTTGAGACGTCTGAGTGGGAACTTTAATGTGATTAATTTTACAATAAAGCGAGTTTGAGACTATATCACTCCCCTGACTCTGAATGGTTTTAATGGTGCTGATATTTCTATTTAGTTTACCCTTTTTACATGTATTTTTGTTTGTTATGGGTTTTAAAACAAAATGTTTTATATATAAAATTAATTAACTTAGACTGGTTAGGAGTGAAGTTCAAATAAAAAAAAAATATCCAGTGAGCGGCGCTTCTGCAGGAGCAAATGCTTTATTGAGGTCAGAGGAGAATGGCCAGATTGGTATGAGGTGATAGAAGGGCAACAGTAGCTCAGATAACCACACAACACTGTCGAAGTCTACAGAGGAGCATCTCTGGATGCATCGAACCTTGAGGCGGGCGGTCTACAGCAGCAGAAGACCACACCGAGTGCCACTCCTGTCAGATAAGAACAGGAAACTGAGGCTTATTTCACCAAAATTGGACTATAGAATTTCTGCTGCAACGTTCGGATGGTAGGGTCAGATTTTGGCATCAACAACATGAAAGCATGGAACCATCCTGCCTTGTGATGGTGGTGTAATGGTTGCTCATCTCATTCCAGTAGAGCATCTTTGGGATGTGGTGGAACGGGAGATTCACATCATGGAGGTGCAGCTGGCAAATCTGCAGAAACTGTGTGATGCTCTCATCTTGATATGGAGCAAACTTTCAGAGTAATGTCTCCAGAACTTTCTTGAATCTGAGCCACAAAGGATTAAGGCAGTTTGGAAGGCCAAAGGGATCTAACCCTGCACTGGTTAGGTGTACCTAATAAATTGGCCACAAACCACATTCTGGGCTTTAAAAAAAAGCTGGTTGGGGATGCTGTGGGGAGCTTTTGTTGATCACAACAAGCTCTCCAGGGTGAGGGATTTAGTTAGTGCTGTATCCTTGAGCCATCTGCGCCCATAAAGCTCATTTGTGTCTGCTTACGAGGAGAAATTATTCATTATCTCTTCTTAAAGCAACGGAAACACTTTGAGCAGTGTGCCATGAGCAATTCGTCATGAAGGCATCACAGGACTCAACATGGGTAAGATCCTGGCTTGTGTTTGCAAATGTTCTTTATATGAGGATATCGTCTGAAGAGTAAAGAGAAAAGAACAACAACCAAAAACATTTGTAACATTTTGAAAAGGCATTTGTGCCTAGGTTTGGTTTTGGGACTGTTCAAGCAATTGCTTTGATTGGATTTAATTCGGTTTTAGATTAACATTTCAAATCTCCCTTTTTGTAAAGCATCATTTCTAAGAGCATGAGCTTGTGGTTAGACTTAATGGGGTTTAATAAGTAAATGCACTGCTCTGCGGCAATCAATCACAAATGTTTTCATATCATCGTGTAATCAAATCAGTGTCATCCTGCTGGGTTCCTCTCTGAAAGCATATCATGATCGAGTTTCATTAATTATGATATTGTCATCTCTGAAAGCACAAAGCCTCTGCATAAAGTCTCTTAAAGGCTTATATAACATTAGAACGGTTGACTCTGAGACAGTGTTCGGCTGTTTCCGTTCTTGATTTTAGCTGCAAGCAATATTTTTCATTCATAAAACTATATTAAAGTGTATTATACTATACAGCACATTTTTATATACTTTCCTGAACATCTGTTCATTTAGGTTTGAGTATTACGTATTAGGCGTCAGAAATCTTTATAACCATAATAACCTTTTTATCAACCTGGATAAAGCCCAATTAAATAAAGCAAATTTGAAAAGCAAAGAAAATAAGCTCAATTAAAATTAACAAAATGAAAGAGAACCAACAAAAGCAAGAATATTTAAAGAGCAGAAACAAAAAATTGAAAGGAAATGTAAAATTACATAAGTGAGATGAATAAAACTGAAAAAAAATGTTACAAAAGGAACAGTAACATGCAAAAAATGAGAACTGCAAAAATATATATTTGAATAAATTAAACGTAATAACGAATAAAAAAAGCATGCAATTTATATATACAGATAAATAAATAACATGTAATATGCAAAGTAAATAACTTAATATCCAAAAGAAAGTAATTGTAAATTGAAGTAAAGATAATATAAAGAGATAAATTTAGGTGAAAACAAAATAACATGCAACAAAGAAATGAAAACTGCACAAAAAATATTTGATTATGGAGATTAAAAAGACAACATTTCGTTTATTTTATTTCATAAATTATAAAATATTACCCCTTCATGTCAAAGTCCACAAAAACCATGAATATAGCAAAATACATAAAGCAATGTCAAAATACTTAAATACAAACCTTAGATAGATCAATCTTATAGCAAATATAAATTTTAGAGCAAAAAATTAGACAAAATTAATAACAAAATGTTGCTCTTTAGCTAAAAATCGCAGAATGTGTTACAGAACTAGAACTCACGTTCAACTATAATAGTTACCACTAGAGGGCAGTAGCTGTCT
Source organism: Danionella cerebrum (assembly GCA_007224835.1). NCBI lineage: Eukaryota > Metazoa > Chordata > Actinopteri > Cypriniformes > Danionidae > Danionella > Danionella cerebrum. The sequence goes on along the minus strand of SRMA01025432.1, from coordinate 44,134 downwards.
GGAGACTTTTTCTCACAGTAAAAGCGTCTCAAACTGCAGTTTTCCATTACTCGTGAAGAAGTTCTGTTCTCTGAGGTCTTTATCGTTTTCAAAGCTTTGGGTCCAAACCTAGCGACACTTTATAGATGTAATATTTATCACTGATTAATACCCAATGACCAATCAGAGTTTTTGAATGGGAATGGGGTATTGAAAGGCTTTGGGAGATCTTTAAATAGTTTCATTTCATTGATTACTTCATTTTTGCACGTGATTTAATTGAATTTTGGTTATCATTTACAGTTTATATAATGAGAGTTTATAATAATTCCCCATTTAAATTTATCCCACTTCTCAAATGCCAATGTTCCTCGGTTATATGTCCATCTGTGCCAAATTATTGTCATTATTTGGCTCTTTTGAGAGCAGCAGCGTTTCAGTTTCATGGTCCAAACACCTCATTATCTCGACTTGTGTTATCTCTACATTTGGCTGAAAGGTCCCTTGAAGACACCTGCTAGACTCAAGGCCTAGGGGTCCAAAGCCAAAGTTTGCATGCTTCCAAAGCCTCTCTGAGCCACGGTGTCCCAAAGTAGATTTCCCTTCAATAACCATTTATTAAATCTCTGGCCCATTAGAGTCGTGGTGCATTAATCCCGATTACAGCCCGTCGGCGCAGGAAACCAGGTCTATGTGTCAAGCCTGTCATCGAGAGATGCTTTATCCACATCTGCGGCTTTCCGCATGTCACTCAAGAGCAGGAGAGGGAGCATCAGGACACCAGGGACACGGGATGCTGTGAGGAGTCAGACCAGCATGGACCTGGGTGGAAGGAGATCCAGCGGATCCATCAAACGGGCCTCCATCAAGCGCTCGGCATCGGGGTCTCAGAAGGTAAGAGACACCGTTTCACTGAAACAAGGTGTGTCTGAATGCTGGATTCTGGTTGGGTGTTCAAGTGCAAGGAGGGAACTTGAAAAAGAGTATTTAGGGAGGTCAGGGTATGGATGGTGTTCAGGTGAACACACACACACAAAAATTGTTGCATGAACCTAAAACTCCTTTATTTGTTTTTTAATGTCTTCACGGACCTCCTCGTGCCATACGTGACATCTGCAGACCACTCGTCTTTTCTCTAAAGCTTTTACTACACTTTGAGAAGCTCACTTTTATCACATTAATTTAAATTCTTTTGTTTAATCATTTGCTTTTAATTTTGCCATGATTAAATGGTTTTATGTTTTCTTCCGTGTGCGTTCCGAGGGATGTTTTATCACCATGACAACAGATCAAGGCAAGGGCAAAATGAAAAGATGCATCAAAACATTTAGGAGCTCTTTTAGTTTTAGCGGATTCCCTTTAGCGGTTTTAACTGGTTCCATTGTGATTAGTTTTGGTATTACAGCATCAACACATCTAGATTTCCCTGTTAAATATATCTGTATATATAAAAGCAACATACTGGATAAATGCTACAGAAAACGTTTTAATGAGTAAGACCTTAAATTTAACAGTTTTTAATAAAAACGTGGTTCATTGTCGTAAAATTAGCAAATTCCTGTATTATCTCTCATAGAAAATGTTCTAAAATGTGTTTTTTTAGATTTTTTTTGTTAAAAACCCATGGGATCACATGCATTTAGACAGCAATAAATCATAAACACATGATCACGGTATGGAAAATCTACACTTCAACCACTGAAAAATAACTATTATATATTTTTATATAATATAACTATATAACTATTATACTATTTGTATAATTGACAGTAAGGTTTTGCCAGCTACAGCTTACCGTAAAATGTACTACTATGTACACTAACACAAACCTTTAAAATAGACAGTTCTGAGCTGTATAAAAGATGGTGATGAACAGTAAAAATTTTGATTTTAATCCTGAAATTGAAGAGGCATTAACTATGGTAACAAACATATGTTTATTAGACTTATTTTACAAATGTTAAACATCAGTTAATTTACAGTAAAATTATGTAAATTACTGTATATTAGACTGTAAAGTTCAGGCAATTCAGCCGCCGGGTTTTTACTGTAAAATTTACAGTTTTTTTGTAATAGTGTAGATTACGGCAAAGCTCTTCTCGCTGGACTTAGCTCCTGTTCAGTCAGGCCTCTTCAAGTGATACAGAACCAAGTGATCTTAATGCAACCGGAGGTCAGTATGGACTGGACAGAGACATGCTAGAGCACTTTCATGCATTAGGTGTTTATTGTGCCACCAGGTGAAAACTAAAGCTGAAAATCAAGCAATAAAGAAACCAAAATATAGCAAGAGAAAAACTGAGCGAACAAAAAAAAAAAAAAAACGTACTAGTAATCAAGCTGGTGGTGACATAGGCCACCGTGATATAGGAGCACTGTCTGAAATACTTCATTTAGTCTCTCTGCCTTGGTCAAAACCTTTAGGTTGGCCAGCTGCTTCCCCCAAAACCTCTTTTCCCCCAATGCCATGTAACTTTTGATCTCTTCCAGACAATTAAGCTGGACACAAGGTTGGGGAACGGCTCCTGCTATACAATATGAGATCAAACATTTGCCTTTGAGTGACAAAATGTTCATGTGAACCGGCGGATCTCCCTTGTGTCGTTTCAGTCATTCTCAAATCATTAGCTTTAATGATGTGCAGCATCTGAACAATAAGATCACATGAGAGCATTTATTACCCTCGTCTGCTGCCCTTTCCTCCACTCAAATAAACTCCCAATTGTTATATTTAACTCCCAATAATATCATTATGAGGTCTCCTTGAGGCAAGCCTTAAGATACATGTGGAGTACAAGTTAAATGAAAATCATCCTTGGAAAAATCTAGCTATTTTGTTTACTGTGGACCTTATTATGGCATCATTCCACCAAATTGCAACAGAAATAAAAAATATATATTTATTTTTCACTTATTTCTATTATTGGATCACAACAAATTTGTAAAATAGCTGAAATACAAAAATTCACAAAAACTAGTGTTTTTTTCTGTTGATTTTTTCTGAAATCTTGAAAAACAAATACTCTAAAATCCTGTTACAAAATGTGTGTCAATTGATTTTATTTTAATCAATGTTCATTGAAATAATATTATAAGTTTTCTGGTCCGTGTGAGGTCCGTTACTTTAACGACGATTTAAATGTAAACAAAAAAAATTAACAGAACTTTCTTTATGAGTTCGTTCGAAAGTGTAAATGCACATTACGACTTGGTTTAAGAAGTTTTAATTGTCAAATATATATATAAATATATATTTATAAATATATTATAATATATATAACTAATTTTTGATCGTTTGCGGTTTTATTATTTATTAATAACGGCTTTGCGGAACAAACCGGATGTGCACTGAACTGCCGCTCGCTAAATCATATGACATTCCTTTAACTGTCTCTGTAACGATAGTCATGCCAATCAACTGTATATAGAACTGTAGTGTTGGATTCTGTTGCGCACGCGCAATATAATAGGCGCCGTGCCATTGACCGGATGATAAACAGGTTTATAATGAAATAGATAACTAATTAATGATTTTTGGTTCATTTAAATTTTGTTTTAGCACATTTTAGACTCCGGTCTAGTTATTAAAAATTACTTTTTTCAACCCTCGTCAGCCTAATTATGCTCACTGTAACAAATCTAAATATTCAACCAAAATGGTTCAAGAGTGAAACTTTTCCATGTGGCCAGAAGCTGTCAAATAATATGAAAAACATTATTTCAGTTTCTCTATTTGTGAGTATATTTTTTAATAATAAAAAAAGTTTTATTAGGTACAAAAATAACAAAAAGATTTTTTTCACTGATTTGTCTAGAATCTAATCTAAGTAACACTAATAATAGGGTGTAAAATGTGTGAGATTTACACAGACATCCTCCAATATTCACTTTACTTTCTCTACCGGCGAAAAACAGTCTCCAACAAATACAGCGTCGAAAAACTGTGTCTTATGACTGAGAAATCTCCAGGCTAATCACTGACATGTTGCTCTCATGTGATGATGGCTAACTGGATTTGCAAACCTGCAGACAATGAGCTCTTTTTAGAGGCAGAGTCAGAAGGGGAAAGCGCTCTTTCAGGAGGTTAAGCGTGTTAAATTTGCCCAGAGCAGATCACGGCCCTATTGTCTACAAACATGGCGGTGTAACCTCTGCACAACTTAGTGATAAAAGTGTGAAGACGAGAACTTGAGACATTTGAACCGACAAAAAAAAAAAGATCAATCAGCTTTCCAGGTTCCCAGGTAGAGGGAGATGTTCTCACACACAGGGTGTTGAACTCCCTTATATGAGCATCTGGGTGTTCCTGTATTTGATGCTAAAATGGTCACAAATGTATAAATCCAGCATCTACCAAAAGCGAAAAAATGGGCAACTGTCAGGAGCTCAGTGAACTCCAGTAAGGTGTTGTGTTAGGATGATGCCTGTACAATTCAGTCGTTTGTTTCAAAGAGGAGGTGATCTATCGAGGACCACAAATGACAAATGTAAATAAATAAATGTATGAATAAATATATACTTAAAAGATAGAATAAAACAATTAAATATTAATTAACTAACAAAGGTATATATATATATATACATACATACATACATACATACATACATACATACATACATACATACATACACACACACACACACACACACACACACACACACACACACACACACACACACACACACAAAATTCTGGAATAACATGATAAAAAAAGACATAAATGCTCTTTGGTCCTTTAATAGGTACATCTGTTCAACAGCTCATTAATGCAAATCACTAATCATCCAATCACACGGCAGCAACTCAAAGCATTGTAGACTGTGCGGAACATAGTGAGGAATTGGAAGACCAGAGGCACAGTTCTAGTTAAGGCCCGAAGTGACAGCAAGAAAAACAGAGGCACAGGATGGTGCTTGGTCTTGCTGCTGATGGTGTCACTGTTCAACTATTCAGAGCACTCTACACAAGGAGATGCTGCATGGAAGCCTGATGCAAAAAAAAAAAACTTTGTACACGCCACAAATGTATTATTTGGCCAAAACAAGGAAAAACAACACAGTATTCCAAGAAGAACAATTGATCGCTGCAGTAAAATCTGGTGGTGGTTCCATCATGCTGTGGGGCTGTGGTCGGTGCAGGGACTGGGAATGCTATTAAAGTTAAGGGTCCCATGGAATCCACTCAATATCAGCAGATTCTGGAGAACAATGTCCAGGATTCAGTGAGAAACCTAAAGTTGTGCTGAAGTTGTGTTAACCCTAAACACGGCTCCAAGTCTACTGTAGCATTCATTCAGAGGAACAAGTAGAATGTTCTGGAATGGCCCAGTCATTGATCAATATTACAGAATATTTGTGGTGTGACCTAAACCAGCAAACCTGACTCAACTGGAGATGTTTCGGAAAGAAGAATGGCCCAAAACACCTTCTGCCAGAAACCAGACTCTAACTGGAAGCCATAGAAAGCATTTAGAGGCTGTTATTTCTGCAAAAGGAAGATGCTAAAAATACTGAGGTGGTGCCTAAATTTATGTGCATAACTAATTTTGTTTATATGATTTATGGAAAGTGTGCAAGAATTATTTCAATGTTATTTCTCTTTTAAAATATCTCTGTTTTTGTCTCTTATATTTATATATTTTTATTCAGACTGCCAAAAATTTACAGGCGTGCCTTAATTTTCACACACCTTCATGTTGATTCTGGATGACATCTACATTGTTGTCACTGATGAAGCTCTGTGTCAAATTGAAAAGGTTTCCTGTGACTTAGTCACTAGAGCACTGCACCAACCCCTAGTTCCCAGGTTCAAATTTTAGGAAATCAAAAACTTTGTTCATTCCTTGAAATATTTTTGGAGAAAAGCATCTGCCAAATACATAAATGTAAAAGTACATAAATTATATGCAGACTTTATAGATCACTACCCAGAATGCACTGGTCTATTCAATATTACATATTTCAACAAAGTATGACACTTATACATTTTAGTGATGAATAGCTGAAAGCAACAAGCACAAAATGCTCACTTTAGGAAAAAAAGCAAAGTTTTGCATCTGAACTCTTCATTTGTCTCTCTGTAAATCCATCCATCCCAGCAGCACTCATGCGAGCTGGAGACAGACAGATGATTCTCTGAGCGCTGGGAGTTGAACTGTGAGCACAGATCAGATCTCGAGCTCTGGGGAATGCCTCATGTGATCATCTAAAGACACTCATGTCTGCGCTGAAGCTGCGTTGTGCAGGCGTCTTTCCGTTTGTTAGGTTTCTCTGTAGAAATGTGGCAACGCAAATTTGCACAAAAGCTGTGGGAAAGTTCTGCTTAAACTTTTAATCTGATTTCCTTGTTGCAATCGCAATCCTCTTCATGAACAAACGCCTTTTGAGTTGCACAACAATAATGCGCAAGAAGCTCAATGACGTGGAAAGACTCAATAGAGTCTGTTTGTTTTAGGCCTCGCTAATTAGCAGGAAAATCAGATGTTGGCCTTTCAGAAAGCTTTCGTGCATGTTCTGAGTGAATCAGGAGGAAAGCTGATGAGCGCTCGGGGGATTGGGGTTTATGCTTTTCGCGAAAAAAAAAAAAAACTTGCAGAATGAAGGGCTGAACGGCGGCCGTGGCAGGAGCTCTTTGTTTCCAAGAACATTAATCAGTCGTGCATTTGGGGACAACACCAAAGGGGATGTGGGTTTGAAAAGGTCTCATTTTATGTTTGTAAATTCAAAAGTCCCAAAGATTACGGTAAAGGGGGCAGGGGTCCGCATCCCCTTTAACCAGGGCTTGACATTTCATTTTAGAAATGAGCCGCTATGTCCCTGATGTTCAAGTCAAAGAACAAAAACAACCAAAAGAAGAGTGTAAATGTGAGATTGGTCAACTGCTAAATATATTCCCTCTTAGAATAAAAGATTAACAACAATTAGCGCTGGACAGCCTTGTCCCAACTGGACTCCTGTCATGTATTAACTAGGCCTCTTTCGCAAAGAATGTCTGTGCCCAATTCTCCCAATTATGCAAATTGGGCTTGAAAGCAAAGTGGTCAGAGGAGGGTGACACTTTCCAATGAAAGGCTTTGCTGAGTTCCCATTCCTGTCCTCTCTAGAAACCACTGGCTCTCTGCATCCACTTCGGAGGTGAAAGAGTCATCTCGGAAAGATCTTCCTGCTTAAAGCGCGCGTTTCACGGGGTTGTGAAGCTATCAAAGTAGATTTGTTGTGCTTGGCTCCAGTGAGGGATGAAAATACCCTGTGGGCAAGGAGAGAGGGGTCATGGGACTCCCAAAAGGATTACCTTGAACTGGAGTCATGGGACGTGGCCTGAACAAAGAGTCTGCTCACATGCTCATCATATGAACAGCCCCTCATAAAGTGATGGAGTTTCTTGCTCTGTGGGATTCGTTGCGAGAGAGCAGCACTAGCAAGCCAAGCTCAAGGAGCGACTCCGGTGCAAGAGCCTTTCCGTTGGCACCCTCTTCGGCTGGAGGCTCCACAGGTAGGACCCTGCAGACAAATACTGGGGGGCGGATGAGACCCATGGATCTGAAGTCTACCGGGGTTCTTCAGCACTGGTGCTTGTTTTGCAGCGCTTTGCATCACATTGGTCTTCTTCGCAAGGGATTGGATGGATAAAAATTACTTTTTATTCTTTCATTTTACCTTCACTCAATCTCAAGTGGTGAAATCTCTTTGATTGCTTTCTTTCATTCAACACAAAATCTCAAAGACTGGAAAAAAAAACTGCAGAAAACCAGTACTTCATCACAGACAGCGTAAACTTTCCTTAAGTGGTCAGACAAACAAGATCTTACAGGTTTTGAGTGGTTATGTTACGGTACAAATTCAGTTTGGTTTGTTTCTAGTCGCTTCTGTGTCAAATTGACTAATGTTCTTCATTAGGTACAGAGGATTCACCTTCTCTTAAATTCTTTTTCTCTTAAGCAAAGAACTGATGCCAGAATCTGGTGCTATTTTTTGCACATGCTAACAAAGTTGGCAGGGGTTTCAGTAATGCTGTACAAGTCTGGGGCAGAACTCTAATTTGCCATGCACTAATAATTTCATCCAAAACAAATCAATGTCATCATAGGGTCGCTAACTCTGGATTCTCTTGCGTTCAATTTTGTAAAATCTACACAGTCGCATTGCACTGTTTCCACCATAACCCTCCCCAGTTTATCATTTAACATGAAGTAAGTCTAATTCTACCACTGATACTTCTAGAAAGAGGATTTGCTCAAACTCAAGGCACTAAAAGCCGTTGTTGCCATAATTGAAGTTAAAACAAACTGTGTGTGAAAAGCTAATGTCTTGCCCTTATCTGTTTCTTAGTTTCAAAAAGTTTGGATTGAAAAAACCTTCCAGAAGAGAGAATGCACCCATATATTTCCAGCCAAGGACCCAACTCGGTGAGTTTTGAACCACAGAATGACTCCATTGTGAGAGAAAATACTCCATGACTCATTTGGTTTTGAGGCATTTTGGGATGTTATACAATGTGAAAACACAAGCCTTTTTACTAACTGCGTGGACATGGCTCAAGGCAGGATGTGTAGTTGAGTTCCTGTTTGGTGGATGACTGCCAATGTTCACCAATGCATGCGTTAATCATGATTCTGACACGTCCTCAACAGGTGGTCCACAGTACATGCTCAGAACAGCAGACCATCTCCTTGAAACAAACTCATTAAGTTACATAAGCAAGATCTGCTTGCATGCAACGGAACAAAGCTTCATATTCTGACATCTTTCTTCAGGTGCGCCTGTGGCTACCTGGTGGCACAGCACACAGGCATCTCAGGCACAAAGCCAGCAGAAGAGAACCAGTTGGTGCATGTGGACCCTCCTCATGAAAAATGGTTGGTGGCCAAACATACCCAGTCCATTCCCACCGATGCATATGGCATCATTGAATTTCAAGGAGGAGGATTCATCAACAAAGCCATGGTACACTTCCAAAACAGCAATAGGTGTTGGTTGAGTAGAAGCCATTGTAGTTGTTCATTTGATCAACACCCAAGAACCTAAGTAATCATAAGATTTCTGTTGCAGTACATCCGGGTGTCGTATGATACCAAGCCGGACAACCTATTGCATCTCATGGTGAAGGAATGGCAGCTGGAGCTGCCAACTCTTCTTATATCAGTTCACGGTGGCCTCCAAAACTTCGACCTGCAACCCAAACTCAAGCAGGTGTTTGGGAAAGGCCTGATCAAGGCAGCTGTGACCACCGGAGCTTGGATCTTCACTGGTGGAGTCAGTACAGGTGGGTTTTGGGGTTTAGCACACATGGCAACTACAGTATTGGAGTACAATTATCTTGCAAGGTTTCGCTCCTTCCCCAAAGAAACTTTCAATAAGTGAGCGCTCAAATACCTGAACTTAATAATTAGATAGAGGTCCTCCAAAAATCGATGCCATCCACCTTTGCTGATTTTGATCAGGTTTTGATCAGGTTTTTTGGGTTTCTTTTGGTAGGAGTGATCCGCCACGTGGGCGATGCTTTAAAGGACCACTCTTCGAAATCCAGAGGGAAAGTCTGTGCTATCGGCATTGCTCCATGGGGAATCCTGGAGAACAAGGAAGACCTTATAGGAAAAGATGTAAGCACAGTCCAAGGGTCTACAATAGAGGTGACAAGGAGGGCCGGATTCCTTCGCAGTTTAGATTCAACCCTCATGGTTCCAATAATTACACTAGTCACTGTGTGTGTACTGAAGCAGGGTTGGAGCTAAAACCAGTAGGGACTTTGACCCTCCGTGGATTACTTTGCCCACTCTTGGTCTGGAACTCAGACTCCTTCTCCTCCAGTGACACTGATACTTTTGTGTTCAGGTAAACAAACCCTACCAGGCCATCTCCAACCCTCTTAGCAAACTGGCAGTCCTCAACAACAGCCACTCGCACTTCATCCTGTCGGATAACGGCACGTGTGGAAAGTACGGAGCAGAAGTCAAGCTACGCAGGCAGTTGGAGAAGCACATCTCGCTCCAGAAGATTAACACGAGTAAGTGCAGCCCCATTAACAATTCTTATCTGCTTTAGGTCTAATGTCCCTCTGATCTCTTAAGAGGGTAGATTTGAAAGCTTGATAAGGGTTTGAATTACACAAGATACATCCTGATGATCAGTAATGGGGTCAGAGACCACTGGAGAAGTGTGCCTGGCATCTGCAGGTTGCTTGACGACTGTGACCTGTGGGTTTCCCTTTGTCATCCTATGCCTAGAGTTTGGGATAAGGCAGGGACAGCAAAGGGAGGCTCAGCTGTCACCACTCACATCATCATCGGCTGATCTGGCTCAAATTAAATGATTGTGCCCTGCACTTAAATACCTAAGCTTTCTCTAATCATAAATGGTTTTTTTAATTTGAATGTGCATCCATTTGCAGAAATCAAAATAAGAATTAAAACCCATAACACCCAACATTCAGGCTAATGTCCTACTGATACCTGCTGAATTGACACAGCGTCAATAAGTGAATTGCTTTGTGTATCTGTCAGGACTGGGCCAGGGTGTGCCTCTGGTGTGTCTGATCGTGGAAGGAGGTCCCAATGTGATCTCCATTGTTTTGGAGAGTCTGCGAGAGGAACCACCGGTTCCTGTAGTGGTCTGTGACGGAAGTGGTAGAGCCTCTGACATAATTTCCTTTGCCCACAAGTACTCCGAGGTTGAGGGGTGAGCTTAAGTAGCCTCTTAAAACCAACCTAGCACCAAGGGTTTTTGGCATTGAGAGTTTCTCTTTATGGAGTGTGACTTGTCTTTCCAGTCTGGTGAACGAGGATGTGAAGGAACAACTCTTGGTTACCATCCAAAAAACCTTTAACTACAACAAAACCCAGTCCGGACAGATTCTTCTCATGGTCTTGGAATGCATGAAGAAGAGGGAACTGGTAAGTGTCAGCAGTGCCGTGGGATCACATAGAAAGACCCCTGATATAAACCAGCCTTAGACTAAGTATGAAACCAGTACTAAACAATCACTTAACCAACCAGTCTGTCCCAAACTTGGTACAAACACCATTCCTGATTTGGGAAAGGTGTCAGACTTGGTGATGTTTAGATACTGCTTTCCAAGAAACTTAGCAAGGCTGGTTTGACATATTTAGCATTTTTTGCTCCACTGGTGAGACGTATGACCTAAATAAACTTGTGCATTTCATTGAATAAACGTTCCTCTTCTTTCCAAGTGATGTTGTGTGTCTTTCTTCATGTGTCTCCTGCATGTGTGCATCCCAGTTTCATCAACCATCATCAAATCTCAATGAACTTGGAACCAGTTCCCATTGTGTTGTACATATTCATCAATTAACCATCAGACAATGCCGGAGAACTGTAAAATATATTACTTTACTGATCAGATAATGACTACAACACTATCCCTACAGCGCCCAAGAAGGAACTTACACAACAGCAAACAACTACTTCTAGATTTCTTCCCAACGGAGCCGCTCTTTCATTCTAAAAATGACGGCATGAACACGACATGAAAAAAGAGAATAATAAAGAACTGAAAAAAATTCTGTTAATTAACTAAATTAACTATTAGCAGCCCTGTGATCTAAGAGAGAAAGACAGTTTTGATGCATCGAACTAAATAAATAATTTAAAGGTATGAACTTTTACATCTCGACTCTGACTATTGTGTGAAATAAACCGACGATAACAAGCTAAAACACCTTAGATGTGATAAAGAAACTTGCATAAGAAAAAGTTGCAAAAACATATAATTTTGGTGGCAGTTGAAGTATCTTGCAACTTGTAATACGTTATAGCTACAGCTTTTCATTCTTCTAATCGTTTTATTATGTGTACTGTGAATATTAATGCTTGAATAGATGAACAAATTGGGTTTATTTATGACCATAATGGTTTGTTTTTGATAGTTATCCAAAACTAGATCCAAATGTTCATGATGAAGCTGCTACTTTTATCCAGGTTTACACAAACATCGGAGGTTGGGTAGCTGCACTGCACAGCTGAAAATGGGTCCTACTTCGGCTCTGTGCCCATTTAATTATAAAAAGGTTATGAGGGTTGCCACAAATGGATGGGATTTATGTAAATGATTCAGAAATGGCAATGTATTACCTGCTCTGAAAGATACGCTTTGACACTTCCCAGCGAGCAAATATTAACGAATATCTCTAGACGTCAAGGCAGGGATGGTGACTTCATCCACTCTGGCAAAATTTGTGCTGAGGCTAAACGATGTGTTAAGTATCTGGTAATTCTGCAGCAAGGCTGGGTATAATCTGCAGCTCTGTGCATCAGGATTGGGATCAGCGTAGTGCCACCTGTTCTAGCAAAGCGGCAACATCCATTCACCCTCTTTTGAACATGGGGGACGATCCGCTTCACTCTAATCCACTCTTAGCAACTCCTCGGCTTCTTTCACTGAGATCACGGCCCGGCTTCAAGCATTAGATGGGTTAATGGCTTTGCTGCAAGGCTGATTTCTCAATAAACAAGATGCTAATGTACGATAAGCGCAAAAAGTAAAGCCTTTGATTTGTACGGATGTTGATGTGTGTTCATAGACACATTATTAAATATAAGCATTGGTAGTTCAGCACATGCTAATGTTTTCCTGTTTTTGACTAAACTAAGGTTTTTTTAATGATGGTTTAAATGCACAGACTCCATCACAAGCCTCCGATTAGCAATGCTTGCTAACACTCAGGAATGTTTCAGAGTTAGGCCAAACATTCCACTTCAACGTGATTATATTTAACGCTCATGTGACTCAAGCTCAGGGTTAATTGCATTTGATACCAGACGTCTCAAACAGAGAAAGCAGTGATTCCCTGGAGGGGCAATTTCTCCTAATATACAGAACGTGAAGCTAATTTCAAGCTAACGCTGACGCAATCCATCAAGAAGTTTTTATCACTTTCCATCTCATTATTTCTCTATACGCAAATGCACTCAATGGCCACTTTATTAGGCACACCTCTCTAGTACTGGTTTGGACCCACTTTTACCTTCAAAACTTTCTTGGTATAGATTCAAGAAGGTATGGGAAACCTTCCATATCCATATCATCACACAGTTGCTGCAGATTTGTCAGCTGCACATCCATGATGCGAATCTCCCGTTCCACCACCTCACAAAGGTGCTGTACTGGATTTAGATCGGGTGACTCCTGAGATCATTTAAGTACAGTGAACTCATTGTCATGTTCATAAAACCAGTCTGAGATGATTCGAGCTTTGTAAAATGGAGTGTTCTCCTGCTGGAAGCAGAATCAGAGGATGGGGACACTGTGGTCATAAAGGGATGGAGATCAGAACAATATTTATCAGCATCCCACAGAACTGCCGTGCACTGGATTTTTTCTCTTAATATCCCTAAAGATGGTTATGTGTGAAAATTCACAGTGGATCAGCAGTTTCTGAAATTTTCTCAGACCAACCTGTTTGGCAGCAACAGCCATGTCACGTTCATGCCTTTATGCATTAAGTTGCTGCGGTGTGATTGGCTGATTTTAAATTTACTTTCAAAATACCTTTACAATGTGTACCTTATAAAGTGGCCAGTGAGTGTACATTTATTTTGCCTCTTTTACGTTTTATGTAGATAACAGTGTTCAGAATGGGTGCGGAGGGACAGGACGACATTGAAATGGCCATCCTCACCGCGTTACTCAAAGGTATCGTTTGAATCCAGGTTTTCTGAACATCCAAGATCTCACTCATGAGCTCTGAAGTGTGTTTGCTGTGATTCAGGAACAAACGCATCAGCTCCCGATCAGCTGAGCTTGGCTCTGGCATGGAACAGAGTAGATATAGCACGCAACCAAATCTTTGTCTACGGTCACAATCTACCAGTGAGTCAAACACTAAAGATATTCTAAAAGTGCACCATTGGGGATGAACTGAGCCGAGTAATTGTTTGGTTGTTTAGCCTGCAAGCGCCCTCGCTAGCGCCATCACCACAGCAGCACCATCGCAAGACAAGCAGAAAGGAGCTGCTCAACGAAACAAAGGGAAGACCAGAGGGAAAAAGGGTAAAGGAGGCAAAGCAAAACCAGAACCACCAGAGGAAACGGACCCAAGGAAGCTAGAGCTGCTCAACTGGGTAAGGTTACATCTGTTACAGGTACACCTGCTCACCTACTGGTTACATACCCAATGCAAAGATCAGGATTAGACCAGCTTCAGAATGGTAAATCCGGTTTATTTCCTTTACTCAAACCACTATGTTAGGCTACAAGGAAGGGAATAAAGTTTCCCTCTACATGAATTTCTACGGTTCACGGTTTGACACATGCACCAGTCTGGCTTTAAACAAGCCAAGTGTCTCATGGAGGTTGAAGCTAAACTTTGCAGAGCTGTGGCCCAACAGGATCAACTTTGGTCATGGCTGGTGTATAACGATAATAATGCAACATTCCATTTATATAGAGCTTTCCAAACTGCTTCACAATTCCCAGAGCGTTATTTATTCACTCGACAGCTGCCTTTGGGGCAGTCTAGCAGAACATGGGTGCCATTTCACACCTACAGCCTCCTGCACAGATGATCCCACAATAATAGAAGGGTTTTAATATTTGTTGTGATTTTCTTGTTCCGATTGATGAAAAAGTACAGCAACAGAGCTATAGAGTACGAGATCTGACTGCCAGGACCATGAGACAATTACAGATTAAAAGTGGTTAATGAAAGACACAAGCCAATCAGAAACAAGAGATGCCGAAAAATTCCACCTCTCTAGCATTGCTGGATCCTCGCGATAGGAGACATTTCATTCAAATTAGTGCAACATCATTTAATAAAGCGTTGTTCAGAAAGTTCAATAATTATCACATACACCATTGTCTCAGAATGGAGGTGTTTCTCAAATGTTTGCTCTCTGACCCCCTCTTCAGGTAAACTCCTTGGAGCAGGCCATGATGGACGCTCTGGTGCTTGACCGAGTGGATTTCGTCAAGCTCCTGATAGAAAACGGAGTAAACATTCACCATTTCCTAACCATCCCTCGATTAGAGGAGTTATACAACACAGTAAGCACAGCGAGCATTAGCCTTTAGGAGCTTAATAGAAGCGCAACGGGGCATGAGTGCAATCCAGTAATCCACTAGAAAAATACATGTCCTGATGTCATATTTTGGATCATTCCACATAATGTTATTACTCAACAATCTAATCACTTATGTGTTTGTTTTCTGAACAACAGAAACTGGGTCCTGCCAACACGCTGCATATTTTAGTCCGGGATGTTAAGAAGGTACAGCTTAAGTCTAGAGCATCACACTCTATGCTGTAAAGAATAACACTCTCGATTTGAGAGGTGGTTGGGGGCTTGGGATTGTGGAAAATATACACTTAACTATGTGAAGAATATTTAATTATTACAGATCTAGGATGTGATATTTTAGTGGTTCCTTTATTTTTTGAGCAGTAAAGATCATCAATGCAATGCAGCTACTACAACCTAGACCTATCGATCACCTTCTGCATGAATCACCAAGAAGTACTAATTTACTTATTTTGATTTCAAAGGGCAATCTCCCACCAGATTACCAGATCACATTGATTGACATCGGACTGGTGGTAGAGTACTTGATGGGAGGAGCCTATCGTTGTCACTACACAAGGAAAAACTTCAGAGCACTTTACAACAACCTTTATGGGCTCAAAAGAGTAAGTTATGCAAATTACCAAAATTTGCATATACTTAAATATCAGACAAATAAAACCTAGTCTCCATTTGCTTACAGCCCAAAGCCCTGAAGCTGCTCGGAATGGAGGTACACCTCAAATATTTAATTTACACCAAATCCCATTGACAAATTAATTGCAGAATATCTGTATTTAAAAAAAAACCCTCTTACCTCAACAGGACGATGAGCCCAGGGCGAAGGGCAAGAAGAAGCAAAAGAAGAAGAAGGAGGAGGAAGAGGAGATAGACGTGGATGACCCAGAGGTCAGTCGTTTCCATTACCCGTTCCATGAGCTGATGGTGTGGGCAGTGCTCATGAAGAGGCAGAAGATGTCTCTGTTCCTGTGGCAGAGGGGCGAGGAGGCCATGGCCAAAGCTCTGGTGGCCTGCAAGCTCCTCAAAGGCATGGCTCATGAATCTTCTCAGAGTGAGATGGTGGATGACATCTCGCAAGACCTCGATAACAACTCCAAGTGAGTTCCTGCAATGTTTTCTCTGTTAATAATTGGACTTGATGTTGTTTATCATCTATAAAAACTTGGAAATTAAGCCAAGAAACCGATCCAGAAAGTGCAAGATCACTTATAAGCAGCCAGATCAAAATATTAAATAAATGAATTAACATTTAACAATTCATTTTTTTTAAATAATTTCTAATTGGACAGAAAGAACAAAAAATAAAACGTAAAGCATAAGTAGATAAACAGACTCTTCAATCTAGCATGCAACTCAAGTATATTGCTATTAGCGTGTTTAAAAATGTTGCTATCATGAATAAACCTCAAAGATGACTTTTTGACACATTTAAAGATGTTAGCATAGTTTAACGTTCAAACGATCTCAGAATTTTAAATCATTAGCTTCATGCTATTAGAGTATTAGTGGTTCAAATGCTTAGCTATTAATATAATGTAAACGATGAGACGCTTTGAGCGGGACAGGACAAGGTTAAAAAAAAAATAATAATAATGTAAACGATGTGCTAGCTTAAAGCTTCTCAAAAATTTAAATGGAAGAACACTTATGGTTAAGATCAAAGGATGAAAAGTTATGCTAAATAAAACGCTAGCAGTATTTTTTGCACAGAAAATGACATGTCTTACCATTTTAGAGAGTTTGGAACCTTGGCCTACGAGTTACTGGATCAGTCCTACAAACATGATGAGCAGCTAGCCATGAAACTGCTGACTTATGAGTTAAAGAACTGGAGCAACTCCACATGTCTGAAGCTAGCAGTGGCTGCTAAACACAGAGATTTTATTGCCCACACCTGCAGCCAGATGCTCCTCACAGACATGTGGATGGGGAGCCTGAGGATGGGTAAAAATCCAGGGCTGAAGGTGAGCAATCTTTCTGGTGAAAGTTTAGCACACTTCATTTGTAGCTATTTTTATGAATGTGAAGTATTTCTGCTTTTTGTAAACTCTTCCAGGTCATTCTCAGCCTGATTTTCCCACCTTTCATTCTTCTGCTGGATTTCCGTTTGGGTGATGACACGTCTCACCAAGTTGTTGAAAATGAAGAAAGAAAGACCAAAGATGATGAACGGTCCAATCGGGTAAACGGCTCATTTAGCATCAGTAAAAATCACAACCCCATCCCATGTCACTATACACATTATCTCAGTTAAAATGAAACATTAGCAAACATTACTGCTTCCTGTTACAGTGGTGTGCACAATTCCAACACCTTTAGCACAATGAGAACAGATTCTGGAGAACAATGTGGCTGGATCTTTCAGCAAGACAATGACCCTAAACACTGCTCCAAATCTACTCAGGCATTCATGCAGAGGAACAAGTAGAAGGCTCTGGAATGGCCATCTCAGAACCCAGACCTGAATATTCTTGAACATTTGTGGTGTGATTTAAAGTGGGCTGCCCATGCTCAGAAACCAACTGGAGATGATTTTAAAAAAATCATGGCATTTTGCAGGGGTGCCCAAGCTTTTGCATACTTTCAAACTAAATCTAGATTATGATTTATGTTGTACATCATGTATTTGTGTTCTTTTACCCAACACCTGCATCTTCTAGGTTTTTTCAATGGTTATTTTCTTCGTGGTTATGTTTTAGTCTGATTTATTTTTGAAAATTAAACTCTCTAATATATGTTAGGATGCCGATGCAGCTTCAAAGAAAGGAGATGAGGAAGAGGGTGATAAGAAAATGAGGCGAATTCCAATCGGGACAAAAATCTTTGAGTTCTACAATGCACCTTTCACCAAGTTTTGGTTCAATACAGTGAGTGTATTCCTGTTTTTAGCAGTCCATGTTGAAAATATCAACCAATACTGAGATTTCGGACTGCATTTAATGCTGTCTTGCACTGGACAGATTTCCTATCTGGGCTACCTCATGCTTTACAACTACATAGTGCTGGTGAAGATGGAGCGCTGGCCATCTTTGCAAGAGTGGATCGTCATTTCATACATCATCACATTGGGGCTGGAGAAAGTCAGACAGGTGAACATTAACACACCTACAACAAGACAAATTCAAAGCAACTCGAAGTGTTTCTCACATTGCCTTTTGTAGATTCTGATGTCAGAACCAGGCAAGCTCAAGCAGAAAATAAATGTATGGTTGGAGGAGTACTGGAACATCACAGACTTAGTGGCCATATCGACCTTCTTGCTTGGGCTTCTACTACGGCTACAAAATGAGCCATACATGGGATACGGCCGTGTGATCTACTGTGTGGATATAATCTTCTGGTACATCCGTGTGTTGGACATCTTCGGGGTCAACAAATATTTAGGACCCTATGTCATGATGATAGGGAAAATGGTATGTTTGTTTAAACAAATATTTGAAACTTTGTATGATGTGTTGTATAATCCCTAATTTGATCTTCAGATGATTGACATGCTGTACTTTGTGGTGATCATGTTGGTGGTCCTGATGAGCTTTGGTGTGGCACGACAAGCCATTCTTCACCCTGATGAAGAGCCCACATGGCGTTTGGCACGCAACATCTTCTACATGCCATACTGGATGATCTATGGAGAGGTGTTTGCAGATTCGATAGACCGTAAGACTAGAGTTCATAGTAAGATTTTGTTTCCTGCCTATAGGGGAGACAGACAGTCTGTTTCAGTTTGCTAAGACCTTGACATATTTCCATTATTTATGACAGGTTAGGCCAAAGTGATTTTCGAAAGCTACAGTGCTTTGGTTCTGAACTTTTGATCTTGTGATAGGGCTCATACAGATCAGACTCCTGCAAGAATGTGACTTTCCAGGCCAATCTTGATCTAATGTAATCTTGAAGTTTGTCTTAATGGACTTGTGTATTAAACAATACTTTTGCCAATAGATCATCAAAAATCATGTCTGATTTTGGGTCCAATGCTTGGTTTAAATATTCCTTATTAAGCAACCGATGTGGTTCAGTTCTGGCATTGGCCCATAGTATGTAGGCCAAACATGAGGAGAGTCTGGCAGAGATTGCATCACTGCATCCAACATCATATATAGTGTGGCATTGGTTATAAAATTTGCTGTCTTGGGCCAGTCTTGACATGCTCTTGTCCAGTCTTGGTCATGTAGCATAATTCCATGTGGTGCTAACCAGAGTTGGACCAGATATAAACTCCTATGTGGGTTTTGTGTAATTTTTTTGTTCTGAATCCCAATAATACTAATCATTTGTTGATCTCTTTTCTGACAATTCATCATGGAAGTTTATGCAATGGAAATAAACCGTAAGTAAATATTGCAAACATTTGTTATGCTTTTGTAATCATACAATTGAATGCCAAAAAGACCAAGTGTAAGTAGTTTAAACTAAAGGCTTCTTCTCAACAGCCCCTTGTGGAGAAAACTTATATGACGAAGATGGCAAGAAGCTACCACCCTGCATCCCTGGGGCTTGGCTGACTCCTGCCATCATGGCATGTTACTTGTTAGTGGCCAACATCCTGCTGGTGAACTTGCTCATTGCGGTCTTCAAGTAAGAAGCCTACCTCTACTTGGATAAAAAAAAAAAAAACTATGACTGGAAACCCAACTGTTGGGCTCCCCCAAAAGTCCAGTTTGTCCCTCTACCTTTGCTGAGTTCTATTTCTCTTACTTAACCTTACTCTTTGAACACCTCAACCAAGCTGTATTTGTCAGCTTAATGGTTCTGAAGGATCAGAATTTGAGGTGCCATTTGCAAGTATTTTGTGTAACGTGTTATTCATCAACATAATGGTGCACTAGTTCTGTAAAATGAGCATTTTTTGTGATTTTCATTGACATGGTACGTGACCACCAGAGGATCTTATAACTAAGACTTCTGTTATTGCTTTGGACCCTATTATTGTCACACTTCGAATCTGGTAAACAAAGTTCATTATCAATCTACTTGCTGTGGCCACCTGGTGGCGCTATAACTGATACTGTAGATTCTCTGTAGATGTTGACTGGTAACATAATTGGTGACTGGGATTGATCTGCCCTCATATGGCTGAGTCATAACAACATTATATTTTCTTGCAAAATATTGTCTTTCAAGGATGATACTCTGTGCCTATAAGTAAAAAAAATCTTTGCAATTTAACTTTCCATGTGACTTAAGACACCAACTGAGAGAGTTTAGAATATGTGTCCAACATACTGTCCGCTATACCACAGTACCGTGCTCCTGTCAATTATTAAAACCCATTCCATATTAGTTATATTTAAGTTTTGGTACCCTACACGTGTGCCAAATTTCATTTGCCTAGGAAAAACTGTTGTAAGGCTGAAATGTGCTTGGTGGCGCTATAATGTCATTTTGCCACACCCACTTTAATTACACTCAATTACGATAGGGTTCTACACCCTAATCAGGTTCGAGCCCTAATAAGGAGCCATACAAAAAAAATAGATCACAAGTGGTAAAAATGGAACCCAACCTTTCAGTTCTGTGGTAATTTGCAATGTTGCTAATATGTTGCTAATTGGCAATTGTTGTGTTTTCTTCCAATAAAGCAACACATTCTTTGAGGTGAAGTCCATCTCCAACCAGGTGTGGAAGTTCCAGAGATATCAGCTGATCATGACCTTTCATGACAGGCCTGTGTTACCCCCACCTCTCATCATCTTGAGCCACCTCTACATCCTAATACGCAAACTCTGCTGTCGTTGTAGCAAGAAAAAGGAAGGAGAACTGGATGAAAAAGATAAAGGATTGAGTGAGTTTCATTACACTTAATAAAATCAATGCAACATGAACAATTAACTTGACATATTGTCGTTCTGTCTTTTCTAACTTCTAAAGAGCTCATTCTTACCCCTGAAGAGCTGAAGATGCTCTATGAGTTTGAGGAGCAGTGTGTAGAGGAGTATTTCAGGGAGAAAGAGGATGAACAACTCTCTTCAAATGATGAGCGCATCAGGGTTACTAATGAAAGGTATTTTCAGGGTAAGAATTTGGGGACCCCAACTGGATTGTTACATTTCCTTTTTCTCTTCAGGGTGGAGAATATGTCAATGCGCCTTGAGGAGGTGAATGAAAGGGAAAACACAATGAAAGCCTCCCTTCAAACAGTGGATCTCCGTTTGTCTCAGTTGGAAGACATTCACGGTCGAATGGTGAATGCTTTGGAAAGACTGGTGGGAATCGACCACTCTGAACTGACACGCTCGCGTTCTTCGGCCTCTTCAATTTGTGATCCTTCTTCTCTCCAGCGGCATAGTAGCATCAACAGCGCAGATGGCTACAGCCTCTATCGATATTACCTTGCAGGTGATGACCGTCCACCAGAAGAGAAAGAAGTAGATCCTAGTAAGACAACGACAACAAATCTCAACACAAAAGAATACGGCCAGAACCTAGAGGTCGACATTCCTGGATCAAGAAGGCGCCTTGGCTCTTGTGTGGATATCCGAATCTTCCCTTGTGAGAAGGGTGATGAGGTTGAAGGTAAAAAGCCAGAATTGCCAAAATCCACAGTTCCAGACAACCTGACATTGTTGGATGGTGCTACGATTAAAGAAGCGTTAATGATGGAGAGAGCTAAACTTCAGGCGACTACATCTCTCCCCCTTGAAAAGGTGGCAGCATGCCAATACTATCCCTCAGAAATACAAAGCACATCTCCATCTGGTGTGCGAAGGTGTAGAAGCACCATTGTGTTCAATCAGGCAAGTGAAAGAGTTGTAGATCAAGAAAGGAAAGGGCAGGAAGGATCCTCAGGTACAAGACGTTGGAGTGCTGGCTATGAGTATAAGGTAGGGCCAAGTCTTTTTGGTCAGGCACCAAAGGTTTCAATGGTGAGACCCTTGGTAGACGAGATTGATAAATTTAGCGACAGTTTCAAGGTGCAGCAAGAGTCTGACCAAACTGAGCAACGAAGGTTGAGCATTTCCTCAAGACACAGCAAAGGAGAGTCAGGAATGCAAGAAGTGGAGAGAAGAGTAGACAGCTCAGAAGTACCGGACAATCCCGAAGGAGATAAGTCAACATTGGATGATGTGTCGGGAACAGAGGTAGATCTTCAAGTATTGGAAATGTCAGGTGAGGCGGTATCCCCAGAACTATCTCAAATGATTCAGGGGGAAGGGAATTATGAGGTGGACGGAGATACTGAGCCGGAGATGAAGGAACCAGATGATCTTGAAGGAAGTCATCAAAAGCGGGATGGAGAGCAAAGAGGTGACCAAATAAGTACAATTCCTGTTGATTCTGATAGCTGCACTCTGCCTTTGCCAGAAGAAACAATGTTCCTACCTGGAAGATCCAAGAGCTGGTCAACAGACTCAAGCAAGTCTTTAGGGAAAGGCTTGAAACAGTCGCATGGGTCAAGCAGTGAAAGAGACCTTGTTGGAGGATATGGTGACTCTCCGGATGATCCAGGGAAATAAGGAGATGCAAGATATCGACTGCTGGTAGCCATGTACCAATGATGTTCTCGAATGGTTTACGCCAACCAGCTCTGACATGCTGTATAATGTTAGAAATGTCTGGTTGGATATGTGGTTTAGGTACCATTAGGTCTAAGGTGACAACACGACTAGAGGTAGCATTTAGATTGAGACGATTGAAATGCTACAAATGACTACTTAGATTCTATCTAAAAGTTGCTATCGTAGGCCCGTCTCAAGGTAAACAATTGTCCATTACTTTTTCAAGCTATTGACCTTTTTCTCTTCGCCATCGTTTTCAATTTGTCAACTCACGTCCGGCTGCGAATTACCCTAGAAAGCTAGATATAATGGGTCTTTATTATAAGGCAGTACATTTGTCGAGTATTGGATGTTCTGGATATCCGGATGCTAAGTTTTATGAAAGCAATTTTTTTTTCAAAATTGAGTACAATTTCTCAAACTTGGTATTCAATCCTTCTGACAAATTGTGTACTGAAAACAACTTTCTAAACATGGAAATATTGGTGGGCTGTGTTAAAAGACAATGACAGAATTTGATCAGTGTTCCTAGGCTTTTCTATACTTAATAAACATTATAAAGCCATTTCACATAAATTCTAGATAGTATTTTATAACATTTGAAACAATCAGCTCAAGTCCGGCTTGGGAGTGCAGCAATATACGACCTGCCAGCACTGTTGACCACTGTATGGAAATACTACTGTGGTCAAGCTATTTTATATTTCACCAGAGGATGGCACTAGATTTCAGGGTGCACCATATGCCACACTCTTGTCGTTTCACACTTCAGAGTCAGTTTCTCAAATGTTGACAGTTAATTTGAGCATCACGTCACCAAATTGTAAAATAGAATTTTTAAGAGCAATAGTCCATGCTATGACAAACTTACTCAAATAAAAGTAACGGTTCGTTGTTTTGGATTTGTTTTACAGGAGTGTGTACATTTTTTTTTTTACATTTTTAGACTTTTTTTTGTTATTTTACTGTTAACATTATTTAATTTAGAAGTGCCAGGTTTTAAATGAACCACTGTACATCAATTTTTTTTATCCAGAACATTCTTAATTTCACTTATTAAAATAGAAACGGCAATTATTTTGATAAAGGTAGTTTAGATTTACCCGTGTGATCATTTTTATAAAAAATAACTGGTTTAAAGAGATTATGGCCGTCATCCATTTTCACTCCGGCCCTTTACAAATGGTAATAAGGTGGGCGGAGCGTAAAGAGTATATTTACAGTATATTGTTTGAATATATTGTTTCAAATGCATGAACTGAATAGAATTGTTAAAATCCTAATGTATTTGTATTTTTTAGGGTTTAGATTATACAAAAATGATAATGCATGCCCTAAAAAGTAAAGCAATGTTAAAGGATGCGTTTACCTCAAGGCAAGGAGTTTGACTGTGCAGCAGCGCCATCTACTGTTCTGGGTGAGGAGTTGCTGCAAAGAAGAAAGTACTATGACCTAGAATTAGCTTTATACTTAGTGTATTTATAATGTGTGTGTAACACTTTACAGTAAATAAAAGCATACTTGAAAACACTCTTCGCATTCCTTACATTTTCATTTTTAATCACTGCATTAAATCTTGTTGTACAATCATAAATATGACAGAAAACACATACATCACAATTTTAACATGATTTTTTTTCTGAATATTTGAAGGATAATCAATACATTTTAACACCTCTAGCGCCTGCATCCATTATAATGTACTGTACGTTTCAACACTTATTTTGTTTACATTGAATTTAACTTTATTTAAAACCCATTTCAATGGCATTAATTTAGAGAAATGTCTTAAATACATTGTATGCTAAAATGTGAAAAGAAAATAAAGAACTGAACAGAACCCGATGGCAGCAATTTGTAAAAGTAAACTTATATTAGATTTTTCTGATATTACAGAGATGATCACAATTAAATTGTACATCCAAGATACATCAAGAAGCTGAGTTATTTCATTACAAAGAACTCAATTTATCCATAAAGTAATAATGCACTAAAACACAGCTGAGATTGGCCTTTTTTTGTTACATAAACAATTATATTTTCTACAGTAAAATCAAAGTGTATGTGCATCTGGTTAAACCTAATGCTCACACAGACATTCAAACAGGAAACTCATGTTAATAAACACAGTTCTAAGGCATTGTTTTGCTAGTATCAGCACCAGTGGTCAGACAAGTCGTATTGCTGTAAACTGTGCTTCGTCTTCGGACCAAGTCAATAGTGCAGTTTCATTGAGATGCATTCGCCGTAGACAACATAAATTAAAAGCACAGACAGACAGAATACGCTTTTTGGCAAAAGCACACTTCTTTTAAGGGTCTGTGGTGAAAGAACAAGAAAACTGTGAATAAACAAAATAAATGTAGATGTAAAGCATCAGACGTTAGTCCTGCATGTAAAGTACATGCAAAACTGGCTTTTCCCAGACGCTGTGATTGAATATACCCTCACCGGCCACTCTATTAGGTACACCCGTCGATTAACTGATCGTTAAAGAAAATTTCTAATCAGCCAATCACATAGCAGCAAGTCAATGCATTTAGGTATGTTGACATGGTCCAGACGATCTGCATCACAATGCGGAAGAAAAATGATTTAATGCCAGACGGGCTTGAAACAGCGGCTCTACTGGGATTTTCACAAACAACTATTTCTAGGGTTTACAGAAAACAGTCCAAAAAGAGAGAAGGGAGTGACTGCCTCTTTGATGCCAGAGGTCAGAGGAGAATGGCCAGACTGGGTCGAGCGAATAGAAATCCTTTGGGATGTGATGGAACAGGAGATTCGCATCATGGAGGTGCAGCCGACAAATGTGCAGCAACTGCGTGATGCTCTCATGTTGATCTGGTAGAAACTCTCCGAGTAATGTTTCCAGTACCTTGTTGAATCTGTGCCATGAAGGATTCAGGCAGTTCTGAAGGATAAAGATGGTTCAACCTCGATGGAGCAAACTGTACCAAATAAAGTGGCCAGTGGCTATGGTCAACAATTAGACCATGGATCTACGACAGGGGCACAATTTCTCCAATTGGGAATGTCACAACACTTTAAAGTACTTCTAGTAATCTTTGAATGGACGTATAATCTGGGCACATTTGGGTTCACAGGCAAAGGCAACTCAAAACCGAGGGCAACTTTTTTGTTTTAAAAATTGTGCTTCCCCAAGAGCTGCTGGTAGAAATTTGGCAATGCCTGCACGTTTGACAGTTTGCACAATAAAAAGAACCACGCTATCTGCTCAAATCTTCATTAGATGTCTATGAGTTAATTATTTTAAGGTTGAATCTTCAGGAAAAAGTAGCTCCCGTGGGATACCTGACCAAATAGCTTTACCCTTCCTGCTCTCTCCAATCTCCCGAAGGAACCCTCATGTGGAAGAACTTTGCTCTGCCGAAAACACAAGTAAAACATGTTCAACTGGCAGTCCTTTAAAAGGATCGACAGGTTTTTAAAAGTGCACCAAATGGTGTCAGTGCTGGAACATTCGTGACGCACAAACAACAGTAAGACACTGAACATGACGCGGCTAAACCAGAGGAGCTGATTAAAGCAGATAAACAAAAAAGTTATTAGCAAATAACTGAAGACACAATAAGCTGTTTTTCTGATTTTCTGGAAAACTTTCAGGGGTGCCAACAATTTCGTCCAAGACCGTAGATTATCTCACAAAGACATTCATATTTAGTCCAGTATCTTCTCACGCGATCACAACAGAGGAAATGCATCCTGTCCGGACTCTAGTAATAAGCCCTCATTTCCCTACAGATGAGGAAAGAGACGCCGCAGCCACTTCTCGAGGCAGATTGTGCAGCTCAAACAGATCATGCGATCTGATCCACAGCCTGAGCTTTTGCGGACCCTCGGAGATTACAGATGTGTGTGAATCACAGAAGGGAGCACTTGAAGATGCTTTGCTTTTTGGAGCGTTTCCCTGAGATCTTCAGTGGTCCACCTCCGTCTGCTTGACCGTCATCGTTCTATTCGATGCGACAGAGAGAACGTTTTTACTTAAATTGCTGAACAGACTTTGCTAGAATGTTTTAAATGATTAAACATTATAAACAGGAAATTAATTGTAGCATTCTTTTAAAGTAAGCCAGCAACTTAACTAAAATAATTTGTTTTA
This sequence comes from Danionella cerebrum, assembly GCA_007224835.1. Lineage (NCBI taxonomy): Eukaryota > Metazoa > Chordata > Actinopteri > Cypriniformes > Danionidae > Danionella > Danionella cerebrum. The sequence goes on along the minus strand of SRMA01025432.1, from coordinate 17,494 downwards.
ATGTTCTGCTAAAAGCAGCTAGCATGCTTTAAAACCTTACATCTCATTGGAATTTCTAGCAAGTTTAACAATTTGTTTGAATGGCTTGTATAATTTAGCTGCTAAATTTTAGCATGAATTAACAAACATTTTTAACTCTAGACACTATTTAAAAGTATAAACACTTTATTAGCTGGTATAATTCTTCCTATTACAGCGCTTCCTTTGCTTTGTTGTATTAATATTTCTGAACACACTAGCATAGATGTAACGCTTAACCTATAAATTGGAATTTTTAAAGATTTTTATCACTATATGCTAGCATAAACCAATACCAAAACATTAAAAAAAATCATATAAAACATTTGTTTCTTTTCATTTGTTTTTCTGAGTTTGGATGACTTAGCATTGTAGCTATAGAGTTAGGTTTATATTGCTAGCACGTAATAACATATCGTTAGCACGTAATAACATATTGTTACCATGTAATACCATTTCTAACAACATGCTAGCATAAAAGTAGCATTTTAACAAAACAATTGGAAGTACTAACTTTTTATTTTTTTACTACTTTTCCTACTAGTGGCTAGTAGCATTTTTAATTTACAAGAACTTTGTTTAGCTTTTTCCAGCCATGTTTGTTAGCACATTTTAACATAAATATCTAACATAACATCAGCTAGATCAACACATCTGACATAAACATAGGATTTTATAACCTCATAAAGCTTTTCGTAGCAATGGCTAAAATAATTTAGCATTATTGCTATAACAGTTTGCTGCAAACATGCACAGTTTTGAAATTTCTAACAATTTGTGTTAGCACAGTTCAAGCACACATTTTCCTAGCTTAGCAATAGCTGGCATAACTATATAAATACATATAAATATAGCGTGAAGAAAACAATCACTCACCATCTTTCTGTTGAGGCGTCCCATAATGTCTTGTGCTAAGGTGAAAAAAGCCTCCTCCACGTTGGTGCTGGTTTTTGCACTAGTTTCTAAAAACTTAATCCCGTAATCGATCGCCAACTGCAAACACCACAAATGATGATGCAGTAGTAAAAAATAAATAAATAAATAAAATCAAATACAATGTTTTAAAGAGCTTTTTGCGAACTTTCAGTGGCCCAGGATATTCCTTTGAAATATAATCCCAACAAACCCTATTTCCCACATGTCTCAGTCCATTAAAGGCTTCTAATAATCATAGATTACTAATTGGATTCTCTGACTCCAGTACCAACAGTGATTTCAGTTCCCATGACCAAAAGCACCAAATAAATCTGGATTTTTTATTATTTGCAAACGTCATTGTAATCTGAGTGATCTGCGAACCCAGTGATGGAGATGGAGCCTCACCCTCTCTCCTCTGTCTCTGGACACTCGTCTCTTCTCACTCATGTCACACTTGTTCCCCAGGATCATCTTCTCCACATCAGAAGATGCGTGCTGAAGATCGAACAGTTATACATTTAAAGAATGTAGCCCCTCAGACATTTTCATAATCAGACGTTATCTTTGTAGAACCCTGTGGTTTTAAGTGAATGCGTTTGATTGCGAGTGATAACCCATTGATATTCGCTCGCTCAGCCAGGGATCATGACTTCACAAAAAAAAAAAAAAAAGTAGTACAGATCTTTTGTTACCTCCTCAATGTTGCGTATCCAGTTTTTAATGTTCTCAAAAGATTTTTCATTGGTGATGTCATAAACCAGCATTATCCCCTGAAAGAGTATTATTAGTTTAAATATTTGGGTGTATTTTCAATCAAATAAAAATAACAATTAAATATAACAAAGATATATTATTCTAAACCATGTGTGCGCGTCCAAAATGTGCAGGTTTACCATAGCGCCTCTGTAGTAAGCTGTGGTGATGGTCCTGAACCTTTCCTGCCCTGCCGTGTCCCTGTGAAAAACAACCCGTCAGGTTTAATAAAGGAACATCCATCCATCCATCCATCCGTCCATCCATCCATCCATCCGACCAAACCATGTTTTGTTTGTTTCTTTCGTGATCTTGTGTTTCCTATCAGAAAACCTCCATCAGAAAACGATCCTTAAAGGTGCTGCTAACATGTTTTAGCACAGCGCTAGCATGCATTTCCCCATTCAATGTTCATGGCATAGTAGTTCAGAAAATATCCCTTTAGTAAATATTTCACTAGTTGTTAGCATGATGTTCCTTAACTTATATTAACACCTGCTTTATTTTTTGGTTGTTTTATGCTTATATTACGGCATGTTTTTACAAAATAATAAACACATGGTTACTGGAGCGAGATGCTGGCAACTCTGCACTAAAAAAATATTTGCATCATGTTTCAGGTTCTTAACTATATACAGCATGCAAATTTTCTTATGAAACAACCAACTGACACATTTTTATATATGTAATTTCTAAACTTTAGAACATTAATTTTAAGAATTTATTTATCCATTCTTTTTTTTATAACAATAAATTAAATTGAGGTTGGGACCATGGCACCAGGTGGCAGCAATGAGCCAAAAGTTGGAAGGCGGCTACACAGGAAGAAGAAAGCTTTAAGCATGGTGATTTTTGTTGGAGTGTGTTTGCAACCCAACATCTAAAGACAAACTTACGATTGCAGAGTTCACACCAGAGAGGCCATTGGAATGTTACGTTTATGTTTAGTTTATTCTGGAGAATTTAATATCGATTTGTTTCCTTCGGAAATGTGTTTGATCTTTGAAACCTTATTTGTTGTTAGTTATTTTTTTATGAAAGTTTATTGATGAAATTTTGTATTTATTTTGAAGATTAGTTTTGATTGTTTGTTTGTTTGATTTTAAGGTTATCAACCTTGTTCGGTTGCTTCCACTGTGAGCATAAATAAAGAAAAGGAACTGGAGTTGACTCAGCACTCTCTGTGCCCATACTCTTGGATGATCAAGAAAGTTTGAGGACTTGACGGTTACATACATTAAAAATGTGTTCGTTTGTTGTTTCATAAGACAATTAGCATGCTATATCCATATATTTAAGCAAAAGCAAGGCCCTGAAACATGACGCCAACACTGCAAGCTCATATTAGCACTGAGATAACAGTGATTCATTTCGTAGGTTCCATATTTTTCTTATTTTTAAGCATGCTTTAAATAACTGCTCTGCAACATGTTGTTAAAATGATTTAGCTCATGGCTAGCTTTTTAAAATGTATTTATTTATTTACGTGTTTGCAGCTAATTTACGTCACATATTGTTAGTCACTCACCATATCTGCAGCTTGATTCTCTTCCCATTCTGCTCAATGGTTCTGATTTTAAAATCAATTCCTGGAGAGAGACAAGAAACATCACCAATAACCAAACAAAACCAGTGTTCCTTCTCCATCAGGCTCATTATCAGCGGAACGTGAAGATTAATCAGTGCCATGGTGGAAATGTTCTGCTCTTGATTTTTATTTTAAAGCCTCAAAATGGATGAAATTAGGTTTACTTTCAAATTTTGTCACACACAATATTCCATGATGAAACTTCCCAGGGTTCTACTCATCATCGTTACACATGAACACATTACAACTAGCAACCAGTTCACTGTGTACTTTGCAGAATAAAATGAATATATAATGTCTAAGATTTATTCCATTTAAAAAAAAGCAGGATATTCAAATGAGCCGTGCGATGGACTGGCTCCCTGTCCAGGGTGTACACCCGCATCTAACCCAAAGTGACCCCTGCGGTCAGAATGAATGAATGATTATTAAAATGAACCCCAACATCACATTTCTCATTAAAACGCTGCATTTTCCCATCAATGTGCTGTTTTATTCCCAGAACGATGAGCTGCTGTAAGAAAGTCATTGTGAGGCAGCTTCACAAACAAAGGCTGGGGAGGCGTGACGCTGTAATCAGATGGAAAAGAGCGACAAAGGAAACGACTGAACTCTGGGAACACAATCCTGCACTGTTCCGTGTCTATTACAAACAATACCACAACTTTATTCATGGAGCACTTCCCAACTTTACGGTGTAAACGTGTAGAAAAGGGCTTTGTGATCAAGGCTCTGGGACATTTTTTTTTGCATGTTTTTAAACTTGAGGAAATGCAAGTTATTTTCGGCAGCACATTTCAAACACGTTGGTATTTCAAGGTGCTTCAGAGAGTTCATACATATCATTTACATAAACACATTACATAGCATTTATGCTTTTAGGAGACGCTTTTATCCAAAGCAAGTTACATTTTAATGAATGAATACATTTTTTTGTGAGTTCTTTCTTTCCCTGGGATTTGAACCCACAACCTTTGAGTTGTTCAAACAACGCTCTACCAACTGAGCCACAGGAAAGCATAGTGATGAAAACAGAGAAATACATGAGGACACAACAGTCAGTACAAGCACACTTCAACAAATGAGTTTTTAGCTTAGATTTAACGGTAACTAAAGCATTAGCACCGTGATCTTTTCTGGAAGCTATAGTTATATTTATTTATTATAAACCAAAAGAGTAATTTTGAAGATTTTTAGCCAATCGGGCTGTTTACAGTAACTGTTAATATTGATTTAATTATAAAATTATACTAATGACATTCAGGAAGGTGCTGTTTTAGAAGAGTGTAATTAGTGGATTAAATAAAAATGCCTGTTTTTCTACATCACAGTTACAAAAGCCCATCAGAGCTGGTTTATTTTCTAAATGTTACATTTCTAAATTTAATTGCTATTTTAATTAAATATAAGCCATAAAATGCTCCCTGTGTCGGTGTGAGTAAAATAAACTAACCCTGCATCTTTATGATTTCATTAGGTATTGCATGATGAAGTAAACTAAACCATAAAAAAAATATATTATATTCTTTTAGTCTATTTTAGAGGATTCCATGTCGAAACTGACACTTCTCAATTGTTTTATCTGCAGTCCTCCATTCATTTATTTTAATCTACACACTGGGCAAGGGTCCACTCCATAACAGGTTATTAAAGTAACATTAAATAAAATATAGAGGTGTGCATCCAAATAAATCAAAAAACACACATAGTACAGATTTTTAATTGTAATTTAATGTCAGATACTGAAATCTGAAGTTCATTGTAGGTTAAAGCCTGATAATACTGTACTTTAGAGAGAGATATTTATAAATAAAAATACATGACGTGCATTACTTTTTAGCAAGCTGCTTGTATAACGTTATAATAGAGAATTCAAAGGTCTAAATACATTTTGATGAGTAAAAAAACCTATTTAGTCACAAAATGTAAAACTTTTTGGAAGCGTTTTAAATCAGGCTCTGTTTTTTGTGTTGGGTTAATTGACTTACGTCCAGCACATTACGGGAATAAAGAACCCGGTGACCCGGGGAAGAATTACTGACCGATGGTGGAGATGAACGTGGTGTTAAAAGCGTCCTCGCTGAACCGGAAGAGCAAACATGTCTTCCCCACGCCGCTGTCTCCGATCAGCAAGAGTTTAAAGAGATAATCGTACGTCTTCGCCATTTACCGGGCCGGTGACAGCTCTGCGCCGTTTCCCTTGTTCATGCTTTGACGCGGAGACACAGCCAGGGACTTGGGCGGGGCTTTGTGATCTGACGTGAACATCTTGCTTCTCTGATTGGCTAAAATGGTTTCCAGGCGGAGAACAAAAATAGTCAGTTAAAAAAATGACAAAATATCGTTTTTTCGTCGCTAAAACTAAAAGGTTTTCAAAAGTGAAAGGTATATAAAGTGTATATAGAGATAACTGTAAATAAAATATATACGTTACTTTTGTAGGTGATGTAGAAGTCTTGCTACTCTGTGATTGGTCACTATGGTTTACAAGCGTACAGTCTTTTAAAATTTTCAAAATTCGATTATGATGAATTTATATTTTATTTCTTCACATTTTTACTATACATTCCTCAATAAAATAAAGATATTTATAAAGTTAAAAAAAATTAACATAAACACAATGTTCACTTTTGCAATGAATGTAAAAAAAAATCATTGATTCAGTAAAATATATTTTTGAACGTAATTAGTAGCACATTTCTACCTAAAACACTGCTGATTTTACTCAAACAAATGTACATGTTATTCTACATTTCAAATGTCTATAGTATTCAATGTTTTAATGGTTCATCCCGCAATTTCCGACTAAAAGAGTGCTTCCGAGAAATTTATGGCCATTTTAGCTAATATTGGTAAATAATAATATTATTTTAATGACAAAATCATATTAATGAAATTCACCAAATTGAAAACTAAATTGAAGATGATACCTTCATAGTGGGTAATTAAGCCAGATTGAACAAACGGCCGTAAAAAATATTGACCACAAAATTACAAGTTAAAGTTTAAATGGCCTTGGTTATTCCGACGATGTGAAGTCAATAGAACTCTCTCGAGGTGCACTGGCAACACAATAACCAAGGTTGCCAGTACACCCAAGGGGTACATTTACAATTCGCGTTTCTATTTATTGTAGAGTTTTTATTTTACTGATTCTTATCTTCATCTTCATCAGTATCATAAAAAATATATTATAATTGTTCTAAAGGAATCATAGAAGCAGATACCTATTATGAGAGACTTCGGGTATCTTATATTAACTCTGTCACAACGAACGCGATAAGAAAAAGACGGAATTCCGACGGTACAACCTTGTTCTGCGTCAGCCTAATGCAATAACCTGAAAAGCCCTGTAGTGTTTTATAGACACAATTGTTTTGAAGGCGTGTTTTATTCTGGATCATGCCCGGACTTGTCTTTTCGCCTCTATTTGATTAAGAAGGTACGCGCTGGCAACCCTTCAGTTCAAACTCGGACTTGAGGAAAAGCAGCAGCAGCTCTTACACGAATGCGAAAAACAGTCGCTCTCCACGATGCCTGTAAGTGATTTGCTCGATTTATAATCCACTTTAGGATCTGACAGCCGTTGATTTGTACTCGGGTGTCTGATCATTCACTTCAAGCTGTTTTGTGGATATTTAAACAATGCGATAAACATGTGAAAGTGTTTTCTCACGTGGCGCTGCTGCTCTCGGCCTATTCCTTTCATTTTACCCGAAAAGCCATTAAATGCGTCATTCAAAATGCTTATTTCGCCAAGAACGGTGCGATTTAGACTTTCTAAATGTGTATTATTTTAATTATAAGATTGACATTGATGGAGTTGTTAATTAATGTGGTTAAACAATGTTGTTATTGTTTACACGAAGAACGCTGTCATTGGTTAATGCGATGATTCTTTAAAAAAACCTTCTTCCAATAGATTACATTTGTTTTCACTGAGAAACTGATTAAATAGTAAAAAAAAAGATATGAATTAAACGTGCAATTTAGATCTAAGCCATATATTTTTGGAGACATTTTGCTTTAATGTTGACAGAACAAAACATAATATTTAAACTTCAGAAAAATCAGATGCTTAGTAATACTGACCTTTGATAGTTAAATTAATAAACAAAGTTCATAACACCACATCGACAAAACTAAAACGTGATTCCTCCAAAATATGTTGTTTTTTTTATTTAAAAAAAAAATATTGTTCCGCTGGTTCATTTAGTTAATCATCACTGTTAGATTAATTTATAAAATCTGTTTGTTATATATGTACATAAATACATTTTTGAAGGAGTTTGCATGTTCCCCCAGTGCTTGCGTGGGTTTCCTCTGGTTTCCCCCACAATCCCAAAAACATTTGGTTAGGTTAATTGAATAATATAAATTCCCCATGGGTGTGAATTTGTGAGTGAATGTTGCCCTGCGATGGACTGGCGACCTGTCCAGGGTGTACCCCACCTTTACGCTGGAGATAGGCACCGGCAGACCCCCGTGACCCTTAAAGGGAATAAACGGGTCGGAAAGAAATGAAAATATACCTAGATTAATTTGGTAATCAATTAGTTGTTAAACTATTTTTATTATATTTGTTCCAGTTAGCCAGAGACCTGTTGAACCCGAGCTTTGAACTGGAGAGACGGCGGCACAAGAAGAAAAGGCTGGTTCAGAGCCCCAACTCGTTTTTCATGGACGTCAAATGTCCAGGTTGGCCTCTCAGAGATCATAATCACAGGTTATCATTTGATACTTAAATAACGGTTATGTTTATTTTGTCTCAGGGTGTTATAAGATCACGACGGTGTTCAGTCACGCGCAGACGGTTGTGCTGTGTGTCGGCTGCTCTACTGTGCTCTGCCAGCCCACGGGAGGAAAAGCCCGCCTCACTGAGGGTAACCCAACATCATGTTATTGATCTGTATTTTCAGAGTAATGATCTTATTTTAGAAGACAGAGAACAGGGCTTATGTTTAATAATAATAAAACAAACAAAAAAAAACCCTAAGTGGAAAATGGATTATAACATGTCATGTTTGTATGCTCCTTATCAACCACAGTTTTTCTTAGCGATCATATAATCAGATCAGTCCTTGTATCTTAGACATGGGGTTAGTTTACATCACTCATAGTGACAAGGATTAGTAAACTAACTTAATTAGTCACTGACCTCTCCCTATCAACCAGGTTGTTTACCCTAGCAACAAATCTATATCTCTGCTTTGGAAAAACATAAGAGTTATGGGGGTTGGTTTATGTCACTCATGGTGACAAGGGGAACATAATCAGATCTATATTTATATCTTAGACACTGTGTTAGTTCCTCCTAGTGACAAGAGTAACTTTGTATGGCTTATATTTAATAAAAAAAGGTATGTGGCCACAAATAAACAAAATTATAGCTAAGCTTTTTTTCAAACAGGATGCTCCTTCAGAAGAAAGCAGCACTGAAATGATGCTTTGAAATGGAAGACATCGACGTCCTCAATGCCTTACTTTTTCATTGATTCCAGTGAATGATTTATGATTGTTAATATGAACGATGTGCGGCAGGTTCTTTCTACTGTGGCATCGGTTCAGTGCTTCTAATAAACAAGTTTCTGCAGAAAAAATGTAATTGTTCTGTTTGTTTCTATTCAAGCACATACGACAAGCCTGGACCGGAAACAAACGCATAACACTTTTAAAGGAAGATCAGACGGCGTGAACTCTGTGTAAATCATTCATTTTCCAACCCCTTTATTCCCTTCTTGGGGTCACAGGGGTCTGCCGGTACATTGGGCGAGAGGCAGGGGTACACCCTGGACAGGTCGCCAGTCCATCGCAGCTCGGTATAACTATTGCTATAAAATAGAATAGATCTGGATTCCATTGCATCTGGCGGTAGACATAGCCCTTCAAACCGTAAACAGCCATGGACCCCTAAACATTCCTCAAGTAACTTGAATTAATGCTCTATCAGTCGACCCCTTTGATTAGTTTGTTGAATACTATGTATTATATATGAAACACATCTCAAGCCCTACACCTTACACTTGGGAGGAGGAGGACTAGCATTGAGGATGAGGAGGCCATACACATTATACCATTAATAATGTTATTATCAATGTAGTGGTGATACAAACTAGATCAATGTGAGGTGTTTAATTAAACATTTACATTTATGCATTTGGCATACGCTTTTATCCAAAGCGACTAACATTTGAATGAACATATATTTTCTGTCAGTTCGTGCTTTCTCTGGGATTTGAACCCACAACCTTTGCGTTGTTAGCACAATGCTCTACCAACTGAGGCAGAGGAAAGCTAATTAAAGGTGTCTCCACTGAGCCTTCATCCACTTCATCTTTAATAAAGAAATCTGAATGATTTATTTACAATTTATTAAAAGAGACACGTCGGTTTAGAAATGGTACAAATACAAAGTTTTATAAACAGCAGCGTTCACCAAAGTACAAACAGACACCACAAATAAGTGAACAAACCCAGAAATCGCATGCAAATGACGAAATAAAAACTCAAACATTCTTGACAGTAAAGTTTGGACCGGAGTGAAAATTTTTTTCTTGGAGAATTTTAAAGGAAACAGTGCACTGGTTACCCAGCTCTGACACACTAATTGATGAGCATTAATCCATTTCAAAGAATTATTTTAATATTATTAGTCATTTATTTAAATATTCATACTTGTATTATTTTAACATATGCTCCGTTTTTAACATTAATGGGCTGTCCCTCAATCTAACCAAAAAGCCACATAAACATCATTAAAGATTAATAGCCCAAGTATTATTTAATTAGACGTTTAAAACTGTAACGGCTAATAATATTAAAAGAAATGCTTTGTAAATGATTAATTTATGCTCATTAGTGTGTCTTTTGTAAAGTGGTAACAAGGACTTTAGAAACCAGCAGCCATTGATTTCTATTTTCCACACGCTGAAAGCTTCTGAGCTTTGAAACCCCTCGAGGGAGGCTGACCCTCAGTTTCCTCATTGCATCATCGATCCCAAATGACGTTTCCAGTAGTTTTGCACAGTTGAACGTTTGCTTGTGTGTGCGAGGCATGGCTCACTGAGTCTGACACTGCACACCGGTGCGTCTGGGCCCATCCTCATCCTCCTCGTACGCCTCACGGCTGAAGCTCCTGCGCTGATTGTCCAGCTCCACTTCACAGAGGTCCACCTCCTCCATGTCATCTGACAGCATGATGTGATCTCTGACAGGAAGTAGCCGCTCCAGCTCAGGAAACATGTGCTCCGGGAGCCAGTGTTTGTCTGGGAACTCGATCTGGTGATGGATGGCAAAAGAAAGTTATTTTTAAATTCAGGTTATGGGTTCATTCCCAATATTACTCCCCTATGTTTGAGCAGCGGAGTACAAATAATAAATATGCAAATGTTTACAAATTGTAAACAGAATGTTTTTTTCTGAATGATAGTTCCTTCTAAATATTTAGATACTCATTACAAACCACTTTTTATGTGTGTTTGAAACTTTATTTAGCAATACCTCATCATTAAATATGTAAAATGAAAAATTCTACTCTATATAAAAAAAAAATCATGTTTTTCTACCAGTAACACTCTGTCTTTAGATGTTTATGAATCAGTAGCTGGAGAGTGTCTCATTTGTTCACAGTACATTTTCAAGGGGAAGGGGTCGACTCAAATTGGAGGAATAGAATTGAGTTGTAACCGATTATCAGAGAATCAAATAGGACTCACCTCAAACTGAACGATGAGACGTCCTCTCTCGTAGGGCTCTCTGTAGACGGGCATGCCCTCGTTAGGAACACACTTCAGATCGTTGGGTTTAATTACCTGACCTACAACAAACAAACAAACAAACCCTGAGTTATGAGGACCATGGATCCACATGCAGTAGAGGGGTGTAGAGTGGAGGTGGTACACCGATCTACAGCCCCGGAGTTTCCCCTACCATTCAATAGCAAGGGCAAATGCACTTCTCCAAGAAAAGTGAAAGTGTCAATTATGAACCGTACTAATGTTATAAAGACCCTGGAATTCCCATCTTTGATACGATATCTGTACAACCAAGTTAAATCAGCAATAAATGAAGTTGGGGAGTGCTAAGCTCAAGATTATAAATCAAAAGCAGTTGGTCAGAAGTACCTGGAGGGGAGCAGATGAGCAGCGAGCGGTTGTCGAGAGTCTCGATGCACTTCCTGAAGCCACACAGCGCCTCCACCAGCCTGATCTTCATCCTCAGGATCAGGTTGTCCTCCTGCCTCTGAAAGACAGGGTGCTCTTTTTGGTCCAGAATGATGATCACATCTCCAGGCTCCAGATCCGGCTCTTGGTCTCCTTCTCCGTGAAACGTGATCCTCTGCCCATCCTTCATACCTGTAAACACAACCGCTGTTAGTAAATATTAGGATTCCACGTAAATAAAACCCAGTTTTGAGGTCGTGCCTCACCTTTGTCGATATGTACCTCCAGGATCTTCTTCTTGCGCTCCACCTTGTTTCCGTTGCAGGTTTTGCAGCGGTCTTTGGAGCTGAACTTCTCCCCCTGTCCCTGGCAATCAGAGCACACGCTCTGGATCTGCTGAATCATCCCTGGACCGATCTGCTGGACCTGCACCTGACAGCCACGTCCTTTACAGGAGGAGCATTTCTCAATGGTGCCTTTCTTACCTCCATAGCCTGCAATCACGTAGATAAATGAAGTGGGCTTTTTTATTTATCCAACACAAGAACTGTACTGTGCAAAAGATATTCGTGTTCTTCTTTACGCTGAAGACAATTCTTAACTGTTCTGCTGCAGAATATATTTGGTGGCAAATCTTATAAAAGTATCTGTCTGTCAATCTCAGCATTGAGAACACCATTAATCCTGACCAACTCCATTTGCAAAATGCAGCTTCCAACATTCAAGGAGCCTCCACCTGCACTGTTGCCTGCAGACACTCATTATTGTACCGTTCTCAAGGCCCTAAATCCAGAGCACCTGTTGCCATTTTTTCTGCACCCCAAATCCTCATGTTGCATTTTTAAAGGATTTGTTCATCTGAAATTAGCATTTGTTCAAAAGTAAATGGTGTTGATTCCCTCACCATCACATTTTTCACAGATGACATTTTTCTGAAGAGCGAGTTTCCGTGTGGAGCCATTGTAGAGCTCCTCCAGTGTGACGGCGAGCTGGTGGACCACATTCTTTCCTGAAACACAAAGGAAAGGCAAAAAATAAATATAACAAGTGAATGAGTTCTGTGCTCCTGTTGGCTATGGTTGACAAAAACGAGGAGATGTGAGACATGGATCGGGGTTTAACAATATAAACATATAAAACGGCAAAATACACAAGCGCAGAGATTACACTATGAGGAACATTGAGGAAGCTATGAGCAAGAAAACAACAGAGACATGGAGGACTTCGTAGAAGAAGTTGGAGATATTGTCAGATATATGAATGTTTTGCAAAGTAATGGGGACCAACATTTATATTTTCTCACATTTGTACTCGAAGGCATAAACCTGATCAAAAGTTAAAGTCCAGTGTGCAAGATCAGCAGTACTGCGGATAATGGAAGTTAATGATTTACGTCACATGTGTCACAGAGAATTTGATTACACACAATAATTAAATATGTGTTATTCAACACACTTCTGTCATTTGTAGATTTCTCCAGAGATCTCCTGCTGAGGTCCTGAAGAACTCTCTAGAATCTCTCTATGTCTCAGGGACATATACACCACTTAGTAATTAATTAATTTTTTTTTTTTTAACGTTGTTGATTTTAAACTTGTTGGTTTACTGTAAAGCTGCTTTGAGACAATGTCTGTTGTGAAAAGCGCTATATAAATTAAACGAACTTGAACTTGAACTCTAGAACTGGTTTCGTTCAGGATGTTGCTGTACTGTAATTCTGAAATTCTTCATTACAGATGATGGAGGACAGTGAGCTCCAGACAAGGCAGAAGACATGTTCGGCACAATCCTGCCTTTGAATTAATTCTCCAAAGCTGGACTACGACTAAACTGTAGTAACATTTCAAGATTAGAAACATTTGAGATAATCTAAAAAAACCTTCTTGTTGTCATTTTGGGATATTGTGGTTAAGCTGTAAGCGGAAAACCAACATAAAAAAATTATTTTCTGCTGTCCCGTCAACATTAAACATTTTCTCACCTCTCCTCTCCCTCTGCATCCTTCCTCCGCCGCCGAAGAACATGTTGAAGATGTCCATGGGGGATTCTCCTCCAGCCATGCCACCCTCTTTGATTGCCTGCTCGCCACCCTGGTCGTACAGCTCACGTTTTTTGGGATCAGACAGGACCTCATATGCATGAGATATGAGCTTGAACTGGAGAAAAAGGAATATAGTAATTTTATTCATGGCCTTGGGATATTAAATTTAACACAGTCACTTCCTTAAATTATTATGGCATTGGATTTCTGGGAAAATGTGAACATATGCATGCACTGGAACACACATCTTTAGTTTTGTTCCTGAGATTCTTGGACATGTCAAATCTTTAAACATAATAAACATCATTTTCTGTTTTTCATGTGCAGTCAACTTTTTAAAGAAAAAAAAAACATTCTAAATTTGACTGTATAACATCTATGAAAATTTTATAAAATCATACATTACTACTCGAATGTAATGAATTTAAATCAAAACGTTTGCATTTTGTTGGTTAGGTACAGTAAAGTAACTTACAATAACTGCGCTATGAGATTCTACGATAAAAGTTGCTATAGCAACCATGCACCCAGTATTTGACGGCAACAAAGGTGTCTGCGGTATTTTAACTACTAATAATGTTAATTTAATTAAATCTATTCTTAAAAGACCCCATTTTAATTTCTTTAGATAATTTTAGAACTAAGGCATCGTGAACTCCTTCCCCAACTCTTCTAGAAACTTCCTCTGGTTTCTGTCGCTGTCAGTCATTCATTCACCAGATCCCGAAACTCGACACCCAGCCATCGTGGGGCTCCGCAGCACCTTAAAAACTTACTTTCTCGCCCTCATTTGGGTTTTTATCGGGGTGATATTTAAGGGCCAGTTTCCGGTAAGCCTTCTTGAGCTCGTCCAGGGACGCGGTGGGCTTCACCCCGAGCACGTCGTAGTAACCGGTTTCTCGAACCATCTCTGACACAACTGCAACCAAACATTACAATAAACTCAAATCCCCGCTCTCTGCAAGTTATTTATGTCAACATGAAGCAAGATAAAGTGCTTAAAAATACCACAGGACATATATCAGAATTAAAAAGCATTTACAGACGAACTTGTGAGGTGAACGGGAAATGAATGAGGAGAAAGCGACCGTTAACGTTTCCTCACCGATGACAACAAACAAAATAATCGGAAATAAAAAAAAACCTGCTCACTATTAAACTGAAGCGTCTGCGTTGTGTATCAGCCACAGTACCTATTTATTAATTACACTTACTTTATTGAAATGAGAGGAAAAGCGGTGGAAAGCGTCCGTTGCTTCTGCTCCGCTGCACGAACTGAGCGGAAGGCATGCGCGCTCCCGGCTTTATATAGACGCGCATAGCCGATCTGGTCCAGAAGCTTCTCGAGCATGAGGAGTAGGGTTTTCTGGAGCAATGGATGGAGATCCGAAACTTACATAAAAATAGACCTTGTGGATTAAAAACAATGCCCAGGTGTGAAATGAAACTAAAAAGCTAAATAAATACTGCTACAGTGTGGTTGTAGTGAGGATTTAAGAAAGTTAAATGAACTGAGTAAAGCTAACGAAAAGTTGGATGAACTTTTCCTCAGAGCAAATCTAAGACTAAGTTGGATGAAGACTTCTGTGGAGTAAATGTAACACTTCCTCAGAGTAAGTCTTAACACTGAGAGTTAGATGAACACCACTGCAGAGTAAATTTAACACCATGTTTGTTGGATGAACACCACGTCAGAGTAAATCTAACATGGTAAGTTGGATGAACACATATGTAGAGTTTGTAGTTTTGAATGAACACTACTGCAGAGTAAACTTAACACCATGAGAGTTGGAGGGAGACTTCTGCAGATGTAACTGAAATATTGTGTTCAGATTTACAAGGAAGGCTTGAATGCTTTTTCTGGACTGTTTTCAAGCAGGAACTAAGTATCTACGGCAGACATCAGTAGTGTTTACTTAATATGTCCATAGAAATGACACAACTTCACACGATGTAAAGAAAGAGGAACTCTCATTCAGACCACCTTGACCTCCCATTCAGCTAGTTCCTCTCTGGAACGTAATGTTATTGTGTTTCTAAAATGGAACAAACATGAATTGCTCCAACACCCCCCCCCCCTCCCCCGCAAAAACTTTCAAAAACATATGCAAACAATGTTTTTTATTGGAATTGTTTTAAATTACTCTTAAGAAATCAAGAGTATAACATACAAAGTTTAAGAGATTTCAACAGTGCTTTTACAAAAATACACAAATCCATCCTTGGTTCTTAGACAGCTTTAGCTCCGAGATGTTCTGAAAGTCATTTGTAGCACGAGTTTGACGCCATCGGCTTCAGCAATGCTGTGAGGTGTGTTCAGCTCATGATTACCGGGCCATGAGTCGGTGTCGGCTGCTCTGGTCGACCAATCTGTGATACTCGGCCAGTTTAGTTTGCAGACTCTGGTACATCTGAATAGAAAGATTAAAACACCCGGAAGTGTTTAAACACTTAGAAAGAATAAACACATTCCCGATTTCAAACCCCTACGATATTTACACAAAATAGATCCAAACGTTTATAAACGTTCTCACGCAAACAGTACAAGAGCTCATTAACATACACAGGCACTGAACTGCGTGAAGCGTGTTATTTCTACATGTTTAAGGTGGATTCATTAGTTTGCAAAGCGATGAGACTTACACAGAACTTCATGTCTCTCTCCAGCCCGGGTGACACACAGAAACTCTTTATTCTAATTTGAACAACTGCATGCCGTTCTAGTTTGACTATTTCACTGACGGCCATTACACATTACATTATTCATGATTCCCAAAAGGGGCGGGCGAAAGCATGAATAGGACGAAAGGGGGTAAATGGTGCATTTTGCAGAGGCAAAATATACAAGGTGATTCAAAGACGTTTTTTTTCTTTTTTTTTCGATTAATATTGCATTTAGAAAGTTGTTAACGATGCAGCCCTAATACAGAGAGATCATATATTTATTATAACATCTTTGAAAATGGTCCCTTTAACAAACACAGCCAGGATTCAAACAAAGATTCCTCTGCTTCTCTTCTACCGATGGATAAAGAATCTTTTCCCCTGCATATGAACACAGTTTGTTGGTTTTTTGCTTCAATAATTTCCACAACGCCAGATTTGCTCAGGGTTGCCAAATCCCACATATGAGAAAGAAAATGAGCCTGTTTTTTAGTCCCATAACATGATCCAAGCTTAAAAAGTACTGATCAGACTGCTTTATATGGCATTTGAATAATACAATTCTGCAGGCAAAATAATAATATTGTTTTCTTTGTTCTCATTCCAGAAACCCTCCAGCGATCTACTACAGAAGATCTGAAAGCTGATTGACTGCTGAGTAGAACCATCGTTAACCACAGGAACCAGGACATCTTTTATGGGCTGCCATCACACTTGCATCCTCTAATGTCAACTACGTCCTTTTCATAAATGTATGGTTACAGAAACAGACTTTACTACACACTGAGAGTTTTAATCACTCAATCAGAATTCAGCATTAATCTAGCTCGTGTTTAATAATAATTATTAGCCGACTGCGGTAGAACTAGAGCTGCTGTTTTATAACTCAAGCTTGAAAACATGTTTCACCTTCTGATTGGTTTGACTTTCACCGAGGCTTCGTAAGAGCTGATCGACACAGGTGTATGGCAGCCAGACCGGCGATGACGTTGCAGAGAGCGGACGCTGAAACAGATCAACACACACATCGACAAGTGAAAATATTGATCTAAAGAAGTGAACATAATCAGAGAAAAACTACATTTTTAGATCAGAGCTTCAAACCTCAATCCCAAAGTACTGGTGTCCCTTCCCCAGCAGAGCATCCACATACTCCATCAGCAGCTCCACCGCGGACTCCAGAAGGTCATAGTTCAGATATAGCCGCAGCAGTGCTGCTGCATCCACCTCCTGACAGGTACAAACACCAGTCTGAGCTTAACTCCAAATGGATCTTGTTTCCCAGCGAGATTTAACTCGCTAAGCAGTTTCCAACGTTACTGAAGCTGTTGTGTGGTCAACGATTTGCAA